>JBBMOL010002149.1:0-28019 GCA_037954665.1 Laguncularia racemosa | reverse complement strand
TTTGTCATTATTATCTTTGTTGATTGGTATGAATAGAGCTCTTCTACTCAATTAGCAAGTTAATATATTGTCAACTAGCATGTCAAATCCGTAATTGTTTGATTGTTCTAGTCTTAGTGACACAATAACATGTTTGGTTATAAAATAGATGATCGAATTCATGTTATGGAGGTGTGTGATCATGTTTAAATAGGTTATCTTATAATCTATTGGCATGAATTGGTGGTCTCTCTAGTTTTTAATGCTATTGG
This sequence comes from Laguncularia racemosa, assembly GCA_037954665.1. NCBI lineage: Eukaryota > Viridiplantae > Streptophyta > Magnoliopsida > Myrtales > Combretaceae > Laguncularia > Laguncularia racemosa. The sequence goes on along the minus strand of JBBMOL010002149.1, from coordinate 27,768 downwards.
TAGATTAAATCCTAAGCGATTGTCTGGGGTTGTCTAATCGATAAGAGAAATAATCAAAGAGCTTCTCTTGGTTATCGAGGAAGTACAGAGAGATAGGTTGTTAGAGCTTGTTAATAACCATAACCAGTTTATCTAGGAATAAGAATAGAAAACATTTGCATCGATGATCAATTCCTTGAATTAAACTATCTTGATTCCTTTGGCTAGGCTTTTATCAATATACGATTCTATTATCTTGCTTCGACTTTATTTTGATTCATAAACAAACCCCCCCTCGTTTTCTTTTCATCTTTATGCCCTTTTGAATAGAAATATCTTTAACCAATCCCTGTGGATTCGACCCTACTCACCACTATATGCAAATCATATAATTGTCTAGGAGTAGGTTTTATTTTTGTTGGATTCGACACCCATCAGGTATTGTGTTGATGTAGGATAAAACGCCCATTGCATATTTCAGTGAAAAATTGAGTGGTGCACCCTTAAACTACTCAATATATGATAAGGAATTCTATTCCTTAGTGAGGGCATTGATGACATGGCGGCATTATCTTCCTCCAAAAGAATTCATTATCTATACAGATCATGAATCCTTAAAACATTTCAAAGGTCAACAAAGTCTGTCAAAATGCCAAGCTAAATGGGAGGAAGTTATAGAGAGTTTCTCATATGTGATTAAGTATAAGAAGGGTAACATGAATATGGTAACTGACGCTTTGTCACGCATGTATGTACTTATCACCTCTCTACAATCGAAACTGCTTGGATTTAAATTGATAAAGGAACAATATTTGCATGATGAATTTTTGAAAGTAGTAGTTGAGAAATGTTTTGGGGGGAAAATATTTGAGGGGTATTATATGATTGATGGCTTTTTGTATAAGGCTGGAAAATTGTGTATACCCTATGGGTTTGTTAGAGAATTGTTAGTGAGGGAAGCACATGCTGGAGGGTTATTTGGTCATTTTGGTGAAAAAAGGACTCTAGCTTTGTTAAAAGAACATTTTTATTGGAGGGTGATAAGAGTAAATTAACCCTTATAAATCATGGGCGTTAATGATGAATTTGTGTAGTCTTTTGAATAAAATCAATGTGGATTCGGTACTTAACAGAAAAATATATCAGTTTCAGGATATAATACCAAAAAGAAGTGGAAAGATAACAAAAGAAGCATGATTGAAGCTTAAAAGATCAAGTTAAAGCTACTTAGGGACATCATAGGGAAAGCCACGCCCGTGTCATGAATCGTGTGGACACCTGAGGATGAAAGTTGTCACTTGGAAAGGAAGCACGGCTTGTGATATGGGTGTGCTTGAAGCCGTGGCAGACGCTACAGAGAAGTGAAAAAAATCCAGAACATGGCACGGTTCATAATCTAGCCGTGTTTATAGCCGTGCCACACACTGAACAAAAATGAGGAATTGCAGATTATCGACCAGAGGGAGACACGGTTAGAAATCTGGCCGTGTTGGTGGACGTATCAAGCGAATATTATTCACTTTTTGAGATTTACTTGGAAAAGGAAAGATACACTCGTATCTTTCCAGCTAAAGATCCTCTGCTATTTCCTAGAAAGTATAAATTGAAAAACCCTAGGGAGAAGAGGAGGGGGGGCGGCACAATAGAAACCCTAGAGACGAGAAGTTGCTGCCAGAAGAGTTTTCGGATTTGAAGCTAAGATATTTTGTGTTTGAATTTCCTTATGGATTCAATTATTTTCTGTTTTATTCTTTTTATTAGATTCATGAGTAGCTAATTGTTTTATACCTGGTCCCTTGAGAAACCCCTAATTGTCATGTAACAGAATTGTTGATGTTCAATAATTAATCATAATCTTTGAGTTTATTCATGTTGCAATCATGGTTTGTTCATCTTGATATGTGCGAAGTATTAGGATCGAACTAGATCTCTGTTATTAAGATTGAGAAATCGTTTAATAGAGTAGATCTGGCATGAATAAAAAGACCACTTGTAATCCTAGAGATAGGTTATAGGAGGTTTTCTGTATTGAACGAGGTCATTGTGGTCTGATTCAATTGAGAGTCCTAGGATTTTATTGCAATCTTAATTATGTTAATTAAAGAGAGATCTTAATTGACTTAATTAGGATTAGGGATTATTGATCTTGAGAAAGACCTTAATCTAGTGTAAGAAACTCCGCAGATAAGAGATGTTGGGTATTAATCATTGGAAAGTTTGTAATTGAATAAAAGTTGCATGATAATTAGTGGTGGATCTTGGGTAGGATATGTGTAGACCATTGAATTAATTAAGGGAGTGTTTGAATATATTCATTGTAATCATTTTATTCGTTCCATTCAGATTTAAGCAATAATTAGGATAATTGAGATCATCAATAGTGAAAAGTTAAATAGTAGGATAATCGTTAGTACTAATACTCATAAGTCTCCATAGGATTGATACCTGTACTCCTATGCTATACTGCTAATTGATAGGTACACTTGCCTGAGAACTGATCGTAAGCTAGGATTGAGTATAGGATTTAACTTGTTAGAACGATTAGATCGTCCATCAAGTTTTTGGCGCCGTTGTCGGGGAACTTGTAATATTAGGAAAACTTGACGCCTACCACTGATGGGTGTCGAATCCAACAAAAAAAAAACCTACTCCTAGACAATTATATGATTTGCATATATTGGTGAGTAGGGTCGAATCGACAAAGATTGGTTAAACTTATTTCTATTCAAGGAGAATAAAAGGGAAAAGAAAAATGGGGGGGTTTTGTTTGTGAATCAAAATAAAGTAAAACAAGGTAAGAAAATCGGATATTAATAAAAGCGTAGCTAAAGGAATCAAGATAGTTTAATTCTAGGAATTGATCATCGATGCAAATGTATTCTATTCTTAGTTCTAGATAAACTGGTTATGGTTATTAACAAGCTCTAACAACCTATCTCTCCTTACTTCCTCGATAACCTCAGACAAGCGCTTTGAATTATTTCTCTTATTGATTAAACAACCCTAGACAAGCGCTTAGGATTTAATCTATCAATAGCATTAAAATCTAGAGAGACCACTAATTCATGCCAGTAGATTATAAGATAACCTATTTAAACATGATCATACACCTCCATAACATGAATTTGATCATCTCTTTTATAACCAAACATGTTATTGCGTCACTAAGACTAGAACAATCAAACAATTACGGATTTGACGTACTAGTTGACAATATATTAACTTGCTAATTGAGTAGAAGAGCTCTATTCATACCAATCAATAAAGATAATAATGACAAAATGATCAGAAGATATATGAATACCCGAAAGCAAAGAATAGAATAAATACAAGTCAATTAGATCTCACAATTCGTGGAGAATTAAACATCTATGACCTTTGGCTAGAAAAGTAGCTTAGCTACACATGTTCATCAATAAAACGAAAAATAAAAATAAAAACATAATGAACCGTGTTGCTTGCTCTGCCTCCTCGTTTCCTTCTTGTCACCAAGGTGATTCTAGATTCAAAGATTCAAAAAGTTCTCCTAACCCTTTAGGGTTGGTTCTATTTATATTGTTAGGGGGATAGCATGTGATCTTTTGCTAGCAAGATACGAAAATATCTTTCCTTTTCCAAGTAGATTTCGAGAAGTGAAGATTCGTCTGCCTGGCACGCCCCACCACACGGCCGTGGGTTAAGCCGTGCCATCCTCTGTGCATATTCTTCAAGTCTTCATCCGCACCCAGTGTGTACCACGGTTACACACACGGCCAGATTTCAAGCCGTGCCTTCATCTGTGCATAATCTACAAGTCTTCATCCGTGTCTAGTGTGTACTACGGTTACACCCATGGCTAGATTTCAAGCCGTGCCTTCATCTGGTTGATGTTCCACACTTTCTTCTCCTTGGCACGTCTAGCTTCCACCACGGCTCCAAGCACGGTTTCTCCCACGGCTTCCACCACGGCCGTGCCCTAAGCCGTGTCTCTCTCTGTTCAAAGTCCACATTTCCGCCTTCTTGTCCAGTGAAGGGCACGGTTTGCACCTTTGCCGTGCCTCAAACCGTGCTAGTTCCTAGTTAGCTACACGGCCGTGTACTTCAACCGTGTATCTTCCTGTTGATTCAAAACCAAGTACAGGCCGTGTACTTCAATTACACGCCCATGTACTTCCCTCCGGTGGTGTAAATCCTTATCTTTGAACCAAGTTGTAGATGGCTTCTCTAATTTACTTGAATTGGCGTCCTTGACTCCATTTAACCTGATTTATCACGATGATAGAATTAAAGTACCATTTCCTTATGATTTCTATAAAATCAATAATAATTTAACACAATTTATACTATAAAGATTGAGTATAAAATGGCTTTATCAAATTCCCCACACTTAAACTCTTGCTTGTCCTCAAGCAATTGCATCAAATCAATTGAGAAATCTGTCATAGATTATACAAACTTTCTTTTCATCATTCCAAGCATCTATTCATTTGTAATTCATGACTTGTAATTTTAACAGTTACTACTTCAACCAAACTGGTTTCCTGTGATGAAATTACTATGGACAAAATTCAATAGCTAATCTAAACAAAACAAACTTTAATCCTCATGTTTAGCAAAAGAACTTTTATTCCAAAAGTAAGTACTTAATCCACTAAGGAAAAACACCCAGTTAAACTTCATTGGATATTATCAAGCATATAATCCTTGCAGTATAAAGTAAACGCATATGGTATAAGCTCTTTGCTAGATATTCTCCCTTTTATACATCTTTGTTTTATTCAATGAATGTTCACATTCATGTTCTTTTGATTTATTCAAGCATATATTTTGACGGGTTTTTGCCCGCTTCTTTTCATGAACTTTTGCCTTTTTCGCCCTTATCGTTATAGTGAGTTCATTGAGTCGGCAACATCCCGAGCTCATCACTCAAGTGACCGGGTTTTGAGATACCCCTACGGACTCTTCCTCACTCTAACATTCAAGTTTGAATACTCTTAACTCAATTATTTGGATCATTGGAGTAATGGCTATGCTTGATTTTTTTTTTTCAAAGAGTATATAGTAGCTAATATAACCTAGAAGTAAACTTGTTTATTTTTCACTTAAGGACTCGACCTACTCTTAGACTTCCAATTCTAAGGCTAAATACAAGGTAAATTTGTTTCTTAAAGATTTCACTACTTAATTTTAACCAAGTATCCTAATCACAGCAGTGGGTGAGTAAAGCATTTGAACAAGTCAATTTCACATTTTGTAGATGCTTATTACAACATTTAGTACAATCTCTAGATTTCATGATAATTTTGAAAAAATTTAGCTTAAAATTGCTTAAGGACAAACATTCAGAGTATAAGTTAGTTTTCTATTCTCTATATTTTATTATCCTCTCCCCCACACTTAGCTTGAACAGTGTCCTCACTGTTCCTAATTTAGCACAATTGAAAAGGAATTAACAACTCAAGGAGTATTAGAGAATAAGAGAAAGGAAATACTGGTACTTCCCTGGTATTGGAGTTCTCCCCTTAAGCTTCTGGAAAGTGTCATTTGATTATGTGTATCCTTGCTGCAACTGATCCAAAGAGTTCAAAAACTACACTAAAATCAAAACAAAACTAAAACAAACCAAAACTAAAGCAAAACAAAACTAAAAGACTTTTTTTTTTTTTTTGACATGGGTTGCCTCCCATGAAGCGCCTTTCTTTAACTTCTTTGGCTAGACGTTCCTGGCTAAATATTCGGATAAGGATTTTGATTCCAGCCTTGGTGCCTGTGGTGATGGGTTAATAGCATCCGTAACAAAAACAAGAGAGATATCGTTAGGATGTTTCATGGCATCATAAATGTTAAATTTAATCACTTCACCATCAAATTCCATAGTGAGGGTGCCATCATTTACATCGATTTTCGTTTTAGAAGTCTTAAGGAATGGTCGCCCTAATAATATCAGTGATGAAGTATGAGAATCACTATCGTCCATGTCAAGCACATAAAAATCAGCAGGAAAAACCAACCCATTGACTTGAACTAAAACATCCTCTAGAACTCCCTCAGGATAAACATTGGACCTATCAGCAAGTTGAATAATAATACCCGTTTCCTTTAAAGGACCAACATTTAAACGTTGATAAACAGACAAAGGCATGACATTGATAGAAGCTCCTAGATCACACATGGCTTTAGCGATTCCAAGATTACCTATTTTGCAAGGAATGGCGAACATACCTGGATCCTTACATTTAGGTGGAAGCTTCTTCTGAATAATAGCTGAAACATTTTCACTCACACTAATCTTTTCATTGCCTTTCAGCTTCCTTTTGTTAGTGCACAAGTCCTTAAGGAATCTAGCATAGCGCGGTATTTGCTTAATTGCATCAAGTAAAGGAATATTTACCTCAACTTTGCGAAACGTTTCCAGAATCTCTTTTTCTTCCGCTTCATTCTTGGATTTCGCTAATCTGGAGGGGAAAGGAGGTGGTATCAATGTGACCTTCGATGGCTCAACTAGAGACTTGCTAATCTAGTCGCCCTGCTGGCTCGGAGTCGAAATCTCTTTCTTGGTCTCTTCCTCAAGATTAGACGGATGTCCTTTCTTATTTGATCCCTGCAATTCTGTTCCACTTCTCAAGGTAATTGCATTAACGCTTTGCTTCGGGTTTGTAATAGTTTGAGAAGGTAACTTACCTTGAGTTTCTAACCTGTTTACAGCTGAAGCAAGTTGGCTTACCTGATTCTCCAAGTTGTGAATGCTTTGCTTTGTTTCCTCCTGAAATTGTTTGGTATTAATAGCGAGAGACTTAACAATGTCCTCAAGAGACATACCTGAAGTGGAAGGAGCTTGGGGTACGTGGTGTGATGGCTTTGGCTAGAATTGTTGGAATTGTTGTGGGTTATTGCCATATCGGAAGTTAGGATGATCCCTCCATCCAGGATTGTAAGTATTCGAGTAGGGGTCATACTTCCTTTGCGGTTGTCCTGGAAATCTGCCTACAGCATTGGCGTGTTCATGGTTGTCATCTTGCAATTTGGGGCACATGTCGGTCGGATGACTAGGAGCACCACAAATTCCACAAGCTTTCACCTATTGGGTATTTCCAAGAGCTAGCTACTGCACAAGGGAGGTAAGATTAGAAATTTGATGTTCAAGGTTAGACACATTTACCTCATTTACCTTCCTTGAAGACGTATCATGCCTATACCCAAATTGTTGCAAATTGGCAGCCATAATGGAGATCAATTCCCTAGCTTGACCAGGGGTTTTGTTTACTATGGCTCCTCCACTTGCAGCATCCATCATCTTTCTTTCCATCGGAAGTAGGCCCTCGTAGAAGTATTGGATAAGGAGTTGTTCAGATATCCCATGTTGTGGGCAGCTTGCACACAATTGCTTGAACCTCTTCCAATATTCATGAAGAGTCTCGGTGTCCCTTTGTTTTATACCACAAATTTCTCTTCTTATACCAGCGGCTCTGGATGCGGGGAAGAATTTGTCCAAGAAGAGTCTCACCATATCAGTCCATGTGGTTATAGAACCTGGAGGCAAATAAAACAACCAATCTTTAGCTTTAGTACTTAAAGAAAATGGAAAAGCGCGTAGCTTGATTTGATCGTCGGTTATTCCTTGCGGCCTCATACAAGAACACACTATATGGAACTCTTTCAAATGCTTGTGAGGATCTTCATTCTCAAGACCATGAAATGTAGGTAGCAGATGTATCAACCCAGATTTCAATTCGAATTCCACAGCTAGTTCGGGATAGTGAATACAAAGTGGTTGTTGATTCACATCCGGTGCAGCCAACTCCCTTAAGGTTCTCTCAAGATTTGCCATGTCGTCCTCTTTTTCAGAATCAAGGGAAGAATCAGACAAGTCCGATACTAAGTTCGGTCCAGGGGATGATCTAGCTTCTCAATCTCAGGATTATAAGTTAGTTCACCTGTCTGAGAAGAACGAGTCATACAAGAATAGAAATAAATTTGACACCAATCCCTGGCAACGACGCCAAAATTTGATGGTTGTCGAATCCAACAAAAATAAAACCTACTCCTAAACAATTATATGATTTGCATATAGTGGTGAGTAGGGTCGAATCCACAGAGATTGGTTAAACTTATTTCTATTCAAGGAGAATAAAAGGGAAAAGAAAAATGGGGGGGTTTTGTTTGTGAATCAAAATAAAGTAAAACAAGGTAAGAAAATCGGATATTAATAAAAGCCTAGCCAAAGGAATCAAGATAGTTTAATTCTAGGAATTGATCATCGATGCAAATGTTTTCTATTCTTAGTTCTAGATAAACTGGTTATGGTTATTAACAAGCTTTAACAACCTATCTCTCCTTACTTCCTCGATAACCTCAGACAAGCACTTTGAATTATTTCTCTTATTGATTAAACAACCCTAGACAAGCGCTTAGGATTTAATCTATCATTAGCATTAAAATCTAGAGAGACCACCAATTCATGCCAGTAGATTATAAGATAACCTATTTAAACATGATCATACACCTCCATAACATGAATTCGATCATCTCTTTTATAACCAAACATGTTATTGCGTCACTAAGACTAGAACAATCAAACAATTATGGATTTGACGTGCTAGTTGACAATATATTAACTTGCTAATTGAGTAGAAGAGCTCTATTCATACCAATCAACAAAAATAATAATGACAAAACGATCAGAAGATATATGAATACCCGAAAGCAAAGAATAGAATAAATATAAGTCAATTAGATCTCACAATTCGTGGAGAATTAAACATCTATGACCCTTTGGCTAGAAAAGTAGCTTAGCTACACATGTTCATCAATAAAACGAAAAATAAAAATAAAAACATAATGAACCGTGTCGCCTGCTCTGCCTCCTCGTTTCCTTCTTGTCTCCAAGGTGATTCCAGATTCAAAGATTCAAAAAGTTCTCCTAACCCTCTAAGGTTGGTTCTATTTATATTGTTAGGGGGATAGCATGTGATTTTTTGCTAGCAAGATACGAAAATATCTTTCCTTTTCCAAGTAGATTTCGAGAAGTGAAGATTCGTCTGCCTGGCATGCCCCACCACACGGCCGTGGGTCAAGCCGTGCCATCCTCTGTGCATACTCTTCAAGTCTTCATCTGTGTCCAGTGTGTACCATGGTTACACACACGGCCAGATTTCAAGCCGTGCCTTCATCTGTGCATAATCTACAAGTCTTCATCCGTGTCCAGTGTGTACTACGGTTACACCCACGGCTAGATTTCAAGCCGTGCCTTCATCTGGTTGATGTTCCACATTTTCTTCTCCTTGGCACGTCTAGCTTCCACCACGGCTCCAAGCACGGTTTCTCCCACGGCTTCCACCACGGGCGTGCCCTAAGCCGTGTCTCTCTCTATTCAAAGTCCACATTTCCGCCTTCTTGTCCAGTGAGGGGCACGGTTTGCACCTTTGCCGTGCCTCAAACCGTGCTAGTTCCTAGTTAGCTACACGGTCGTGTACTTCAACCGTGTATCTTCCTGTTGATTCAAAACCAAGTACACGGCCGTGTACTTCAATTACATGCCCATGTACTTCCCTCCGGCGGTGTAAATCCTTGTCTTTGAACCAAGTTGTAGATGGCTTCTCTAATTTACTTGAATTGGCGTCCTTGACTCCATTTAACCTGATTTATCATGATGATAGAATTAAAGTACCATTTCCTTATGATTTCTATAAAATCAATAATAATTTAACACAATTTATACTATAAAGATTGAGTATAAAATGGCTCTATTAACTACTTTAACTATAAATTCTTTTAATTATTTCTCTTAGTTTCATTCGTGCCTCGATTCAAATTTGTTGAGGAAACTAAGTTCATCGTTTATTTTTCGCAGTTTATGACAAGGAGCTCTTCATCTAAGCTTCTTGATCTTGATCCTGAGATTGACCAAACTTTTAGAAGGCGATTGAGAGCTGCTGAAGAGATAGTAGGAAATTTAAATTTCAACGAACCTTTAGAAAGTGAAGAAGCAACATCAATAGCTGAAAAGGAAACTTCTATCACCCGTGGTAACACAGAAGCTGAACCAATGGCAGATGAACGAAGGACGATGGTTGAATATGCTTGACCTACTTTGAGTAGCACTGGTTCGTGTATTGTACAACCAGCAATAGAGGCCAACAACTTCGAGATCAAGGCCTCTACAATGCACATGATTCACAATCAATGCCAGTTTGACGGTTTGTCTGACGAGGACCCTCATGCGCACATTCAGATGTTCTTGGATATTTGCGCAACTGTCAAGCAAAACAGGGTATTTGAGGAAGCGTTGAAATTGCGACTTTTCGCTTTCACTCTCTGGGGGAAAGCAAGGTAGTGGTTTAGTTCACTAAACCAGGATTCCATAACAACTTGGACCTAGATGGCGGAGACTTTCCTGGACTATTATTTCCCACCATCGAAAACTGCCAAGTTGAGAAATGATATCACATCATTCACCCAACTAGACCACGAGCCCCTGCATGAAGCATAGATCAGATTCAAGGATCTTCTTAGGCGGTGTCCACATCACCAAATGCCTAACTGGCTGTAAGTTTCTACTTTCTATAATGGGCTAGATTATGCAACTCGACAGACAATAGATGCTACTGCTGGGGGTACTCTGAATGTGAAGACGCCGGAAGTGTCATTGACTTTGTTTGAGAACATGGCTAAAAATAATCACTAATGGAGCCATGGTAGACAAAAGCACAGGGCAGCGGGTATTTATGAGGTCGATTTGATGACAGAAATTGCAGCAAAAGTGGATGCGCTCACTTCAAAAGTTGAAGGGATGGCTGTATCTCAACCATCCCAATACTGCTTAGCTGAACCTCATTCCAACAATGTGATATCTGAAGTGCCAGAGCGTGTTGATTATGTGGGGAACTCCACAAGGCCACAGAACAATCCCTGTAGCAACACATATAATCTAGGGTGGCGCAATCATCCCAATTTCTCTTAGAGTAATCAGCAATTTCAAAGGGGAAATGCACCTGCTCCAGGATTCCAAAGACCAGCTCCACCTCCTTTCCAAGAAAAGAAATCTAATCTTGAGGATATGATTTCGAAATTCATTCAAGCATCTAAGCAACGCCAGCAGTCCATAGAGGCAGCTCTAAGAAATCATGAAGCCTCAATCCACAACTTGGAAAACCAAGTAGGGCAGATCTCCAAAGCGCTTGCTGAGCGACCACAAGGGTCCCTCCTTGGAAATACAGAGACCAACCTAAGAGAACACGTGAAGGCAGTGATTCTTAGGCGTGGAAAGGAAGTGAAATCAGGTAAGTGTGGGGAAACTCCTGTTGTTTGGAAGGGGAATGAGACTGTTGATAAGGGCGAGACCACTAATAAAGCAGAAAAAGGCAGAATTATAAAAGAAAGAACAAAAGACTCAGAAGCTAGAAAGACACCTATCGTCCAGCCTTATAAACCTTCATTGCCATATCCTGCCAAGCTGCGGAACGACAAGGATCGGGAACATTTCGGTAAGTTTCTGGATTTGTTGAAACAGTTACATATCAACTTACTACTTGTGGAAGCTCTTTCTCAGATGCCTAGGTATGCCAAGTTCTTAAAAGATTTACTATCTAATAAGAAGAAGATGGAAGAGATCTCCATTGCAACAATTGGTGCAGGTTGTTCTACGATTTTACTGAACAAGCTTCCAAAGAAATTGAAGGATCCAGGGAGTTTCACCATACCATGTTTCATTGGTAATCTACCCGTAGAAAAAGCATTAGCAGATCTAGGGGCTAGCATAAACTTGATGCCATATTCCCTTTTTCAAAGGTTGGGATTAGGGGAGCCAAAACCCACACGAATGAGCCTTCAATTGGCGGACCGATTAGTGAAGTTTCCTAGTGGGGTTATTGAAGATGTATTAGTAAAAGTAGAAACTTTCATTTTCCCGGTTGATTTTGTGATCCTGGACATGGATGTTGACACTGAAGTTCCTCTGATCTTAGGACGCCCCTTTTTAGGCACAGCCCGAGCAATCATTGATGTGGCTGAGGGCCGATTAGTGCTGCGCATTGGGGGAGACGAGTTAGTGATACAAATACCAGTTGTGATGAAGAAATCGATAAGTTCTGATGATACTTGTTATGCAATTGATTTAACTGATACCGTTGTGGAAGATATCTTATGCAAGGATCCATTAGAGTTGAGTTTGAGCGTATGTGATATTGAAGAGACAAAAGATTGTGCAATACAGGAAATGCTAACCCATCTTGATGGCAAGGAAGAACTTGGGATAAAAACAGAAAGGGAGAATATTGATGTAAGAGATGTTACCAGATTGAAGCCCTCTATTGAAGATCCTCCAATTCTGGAGCTGAAGCAACTCCCTGACTATCTAGAGTATGCTTTCTTAGAGAAGGATTCTCAGTTGCCGGTCATCATTGCAGCCGGGCTAACCATTGTTCAGAAGGAAAAACTCTTGAAGATCTTGAAGGAGCATAAGCATGCCTTGGCATGGAAAATTTCGGATGTCCAAGGGGTTAGTCCATCTTTCTGTACACACAAAATCCTGATGGAAGACAATTTCAAACCAGTGGTGCAAGCTCAAAGACGACTTAATCCAAACATGAAAGAAGTCGTTAAGAAAGAGGTAATCAAATTGTTAGATGCTGGCCTAATTTATCCTATTTCTGATAGTTCATGGGTAAACCCCGTCCAGGTGGTGCCAAAGAAGGGGGGAATGACGGTGGTCCCAAATGAGAATAATGAGCTTATACCAATGAGGACGGTGACGGGATGGTGAGTTTGCATTGACTATCGCAAATTAAATGAAGCCACTCGCAAGGACCATTTTCCTTTACCTTTTATCGATCAGATGTTGGAGAGGCTTGCTGGACATATGTTCTACTGTTTTCTAGATGGGATGTCGGGATATTACCAGATCCAAATTGCCCCTGAAGATCAAGAGAAAACTACCTTCACATGTCCCTATGGCACATTTGCTTATAGGAGGATGCCCTTTGGGTTATGTAATGCATCGGCCACTTTTCAGCGGTGCATGCTAGCAATTTTCGAAGATTTGGTTGAAGATATCATGGAGGTATTCATGGATGACTTTTCCGTGTTTGGGGATTCATTTGATTCTTGCCTGTAGAATTTGGAAAGGGTGCTTGTACGTTGTGAAGAAACCAACTTAGTTTTGAATTGGGAGAAGTGTCACTTTATGGTGACTGAAAGTATTGTCTTGGGACACAAAATATCTCAGCAGGGGATTGATGTAGACAACGTCAAAGTTGATACTATAGCCAAACTTCCCCCACCTTCTTCTGTTAAAGCTATTCGGAGTTTTCTAGGACATGCTGGATTCTATAGACGATTCATCAAGGATTTTTCCAAAATTGCTCGCCCTCTCACCAGGTTGTTGGAAAAGAACTTCGCCTTTGATTTCAATGCTGAATGTCTCCAAGTGATAGGAATAAAAATCCGACAAGACCTATCATTAGGGCAAGAACTAAAGGATTTCAAATCTTGGCGTTGAGGGCCCATTTTGAGCAGATCGACCCCGGAATTATTTATATATTAACCTCTTTTCTATTAATCTTGTATTGTGTTTTCCAACAGGCACACTTATCATATTCTATAGGGCAATGGACAAACTCCCTCAGACTCAAATTGTGGGTTATCCATGGACCGACCTGAACCGGCGATGAGTTGGGCCGATGGATCCTATAGAAGACCATTTCTTTTATATATTTACACTTTTATGAACTATTTTTTGTTGTATTTGGTTTTGGGACACTTTTATTTCCTTGTAATTTTCATTTAGGGCTAGCCACCTTAAAAGTGGCAAACTTGTAATTTTGAGCACTTTTTAACCCTAGGAGTAGCAAGTATAAATACTTGCTTAAGAGAGGGTTTGAGGGGGTTAATTTTGCAGATCAAACACTTCACATTTCGTGAGAGGGCTTAGGGTTTTCCTAATTCCAAATTCTCTTATCAATTTCAATCCCAAGAAGTTGAAATTGTGGCGAGTGCAACATCTTGAAATTTTGAGTTATATCAATTTCATTTTGTTGTGATTTCTTTTCTTCTCTAGTGTGTCATATCTAGGGTTGAATTGAGATATTTCTTGGTCAGAAATACATCTTATTGTACACCAATTCTTGTGCTAATTTGAAGTATTTATCAATCATATTTGGTTCATCATTGAAAATTTCCCTAGGAAACGTGTTCTTCACTATTTGAAAGGGATTATTTTTGTCATGGTTTCTCTTTGTCAAATTGAGGTTTTATTTGCGTGGATTACATGAAATTAAAGTGTTGTTAGAAGGCATTTTCATTGAGGTATTCTGATTATATCATTGGTTGTTTGAATTTCATCCTTTCATCATTAGGGTTCATTTGAAAAGTGCCATTTTTGGATCCGATTTTGCCTTGACTTGAGATAGTTAATCTTAAGTCTTTTGGATGTGCTTTTAAGTGTGTTTAGGCACATCATATTTTTGGTATCGGAGCTATATCATATTTGGATTTAAGATTCAAACACATCATAATTGAAGAATTGGTTAAATTCATTGGAAATTGACGGCATTGTTCATGTGATTGAGACTAGTTTGATTGACATTGTTGGATTGTCTTTCAAATTAGTTTTTATATGTGCTTAATCTTGGTTTTAGGCACATCATCTTTTTGGTATCAGAGCTCTTGTTGAGAGAAGGGAATTATTTGTATTCAATTTCATGGAAGTGATCATCAAATAGGGTTGATCAAGTGAAAACCGAAATTGTGTTGTTGTTGTTGTTTGATATTGCGAAATTGTTTTGGATTGGGAATTGATTTGCTGGTTGTTGGAGTTGATTTGGGAAGGTTATTATATCACTTTGTGGACACTAATTCACGTGGAAGAGCAGAAGTACAAAGTGAAGTTACTTTAGCAATTTTTTTTTTGAAATTGTGAAACTTACCAATTGTTGCCGTGAAGTAGCTTGTGGCATGAGGAGTTGTGAAGTTTGTTGTTTGAATTCCATTGTGTAATTCTGAATTTGTGAAGTAAAATTTGCAGATTACATTAAGTTTGGTTAGTAAGGAATTATTTGAATTCAAATAATATGCAATTAAGTTGTGGGAGTTAATGATTGCTATTTAAATTTGAATTCATTGTTACCAATTGAGGAAGGCTTGCAATAACTGAAGTTATTTGAATTTCAAATTGAAAGTTGCTGCCTATAGTGGGATTCGGAATTCATTTTGGAAAGCTACTTATTAATCTTTTGTCTTCATTATTTTCCATGGGAAGTTGAAGACTACTTGTAATCAATATTCACCTTGTTGTTGCCGTGGAAGTGATACATCTTAATTGTTGTTGTTGTTTGTGTTGTTGCTATGGAGTTATTGGTAGAGTGAGTGCACCGTGATTGAAGGTGTGTGTGGTGGTGTAAATTTGTGGATTTATGTGGATTAAAGGTGCTGCACATCAAGATCAATTGTAGGTGTGAAACCGTGGCAATAAAGGAAAATTGAAGTAGTAGAATTTGAATTCAAAAACAAACATTAAAGTGTGAAAGTAATTGAACTTATTACTTCAACACTTGTGAGTTGAATTTAATTTCTTAACTACTTAGAAGTATTTATTTGTGCTTCACTTATTCTAATATACTTGAAGTGATAAAAAGTATTTATTGCATTGGTGACTTGTTGCACCGTGGGTGTACAAGTGTGTGTGTTGTTATCCAAACTTGTTACTGTGACGTGGTGAAGTGAAGGGAGTGTGCTACAAATTATTTGAGATTACATTTGTGCTTTAGATAAATCGCATCCACAAACATGTCATATGATAGTGTAAATGGGTACATTGGCAATGAGGCCAATAGCCAAGTGGGTAGCAGACTAAGTAGTCGAAATACAAATGGAAGAACTCTAGATGAACAACTTCGGGACCTTTCCACACTTGTTGCTACATTAGCAACAAGGATTGATAGGATGACATTGCCACCACCACCTGTGGTAAACCTTATGGCACTACCTAAAGTAAAGGGAGATTATCATGCTCATAGGGAAGATAGAGATGATAATTTTGGGCTTAATCCATATCCGGACAGGGAATTTAGACCACCTCGAGGACCAGAGTGTGCGAAGCTACAGATGCCTTCATTTGATGGTAGGGGTTCCGTAGATGATTACCTAGACTGGGAGGACCAAATTGTGTAGACGCAAGTATGCCAACCTTCAAAGGTTCTTGAGGGCTCTAGTGACACGAGCCAACCCTTAGAGCATAAAATTTTTCAGACACCGATGTGCCAACCTTTAGAGGATCCTGATGATCATAGTCAGATGAGTAGACCACCAGAGAGCCAGACTGTTTAGAGACAGTTATGTTCACCTTTAGAGGTTTTAGAGGGTAATAAGCAGTTGGGCCAACCATTAGAAGACCATGAGGATCAGCAGTATACAGATGAATTAGAAAAAGAGGAAACAGTTTCAGTGGAATAGGTTGATACAG
This sequence comes from Laguncularia racemosa, assembly GCA_037954665.1. Lineage (NCBI taxonomy): Eukaryota > Viridiplantae > Streptophyta > Magnoliopsida > Myrtales > Combretaceae > Laguncularia > Laguncularia racemosa. The sequence continues at coordinate 11,354 of JBBMOL010002149.1, read as the reverse complement.
GGGTAACTTTAGTGGATAATGGGTCATTATTAATGTTGCAAAAGAGATACATCCTGGAAATGGAGGAGAGAAGACAATCACCACCTGTAGTATTTCAGATATTGGGATTCTGCAAAGATATTTCTTCAGGTGACTTGCTAGGAGGAAACAAAGTCTCTACTGCATTTGATCTACTAGATTTGAGGACAAATCTTTTTGAGGCCCGAGGAGATGATAGGAATAAAAATCCGACAAGACCTATCATTAGGGCAAGAACTAAAGGATTTCAAATCTTGGCGTTGAGGGCCCATTTTGAGCAGATCGACCCCGGAATTATTTATATATTAACCTCTTTTCTATTAATCTTGTATTGTGTTTTCCAACAGGTACACTTATCATATTCTATAGGGCAATGGACAAACTCTCTCAGACTCAAATTGTAGGTTATCCATGGACTGACCTGAACCAGCGATGAGTTGGGCCGATGGATCCTATAGAAGACCGGCATCTTGAAGACCATTTCTTTTATATATTTACACTTTTATGAACTATTTTTGGTTGTATTTGGTTTTGGGAAACTTTTATTTCCTTGTAATTTTCATTTAGGGCTAGCCACCTTAAAAGTGGCAAACTTGTAATTTTGAGCACTTTTTAACCCTAGGAGTAGCAAGTATAAATACTTGCTTAAGAAAGGGTTTGAGGAGGCTTATTTTGCAGAACAAACACTTCACATTTCGTGAGAGGGCTTAGGGTTTTCCTAATTCCAAATTCCCTTATCAATTTCAATCCCAAGAAGTTGAAATTGTGGCGAGTGCAACGAGGAGAAATCGTAAGTAATATCGGTTTCATTTTGTTGTGATTTCTTTTCTTCTCTAGTGTGTCATATCTAGGGTTGAATTGAGATAGTTCTTGGTCAGAATTACTTGTTGTTATTCACGAATTCTTGTACTTATTTGAAGGAATTATCAAATTGATTCGATTCATCTTTGAGGATTTCCCTTGATAACGTGTTCTTCACTATTGGAAAAGGGATTATTTTGTTACGGTTTCTCTTTGTCAAATTGAGGTTTTATTTGCGTGGATTACATGAAATTAAAGTGTTGTTAGAAGGCATTTTCATTGAGGTATTCTGATTATATCATTGGTTGTTTCAATTTCATCCTTTCATCATTAGGGTTCATTTGAAAAGTGCCATTTTTGGATCCGATTTTGCCTTGACTTGAGATAGTTAATCTTAAGTCTTTTGGATGTGCTTTTAAGTGTGTTTAGGCACATCACCAAGCCTTTGAGGCGCTGAAGGAGAATTGACCAAGGCTCCTATCATGGTGGCTCCAGATTGGAACCTACCATTTGAACTGATGTGCGATACCAGCGACTATGCGGTAGGAGCTGTCCTGGGTCAAAGAAAGGATAAGTATTTCCAGCCAATGTACTATGCCAGCAAAACTCTAACCGGTGCTCAAGAGAATTATACCACTATTGAGAAAGAGTTATTGGCAGTGGTGTTCGCTTTTGACAAATTTAGATCCTATCTGGTTCTTTCTAAGGTGATAGTGTATACTGACCACTCCGCCTTGAGATATTTAATGACCAAGACGGATGCAAAACCCCGTCTCATTAGGTGGATACTCCTATTGCAAGAATTTAACCTTGAGATCAAAGACAAGAAGGGAGCAGAAAATCTTGCAGTAGATCATCTATCTCGATTGGAGAACCCATGTGTTGAGCAGCTGAAGGAAGAAGATATTAATGATAGATTTCCTAAGGAGAATTTGTATTCCGTCAACAAAGTTAGCGGTTCGGAGTCCCCATGGTTTGCGGACATGGCCCACTATCTAGTGGCTAGGGTCCTTCCACAAGACATGTCAAAGCAATAGAAAAAGTTCTTTACTGACCTGAAGTATTACTATTGGGAAGACCTCTACTTGTTCAGGTATTGCTCAGACCAAATGATCAGGCGCTATGTCTCACATGAGGAAGGACAGGAGATCTTAGGCCATTGCCATAGTGGACCCACTGGGGGACACCATGGTGCAAACAGGACAACCCACAAAGTGCTAGAAGCTGGTTTCTATTGGCCGTCAGTATTCAAGGATGCCCAAAGTTTTGTAGCTCAATGCGATCGATGCCAGAGAGATGACAACATTTCAAGGAAGGACGAAATGCCACAACACTATATTCTGAAGTGCGAAGTGATTGATGTATGGGGTATTGATTTTATGGGGCCATTTCCTCCTTCATATGGAAACAAGTATATATTGGTAGCAGTAGACTATGTATCTAAGTGGGCAGAAGCGCAAGCTCTACCAACAAATGATGCTAGGGTGGTTGTCAAGTTCCTCAAGAGGCTCTTTTGCCGTTTTGGGGTGCCTCGAGCACTAATCAGTGATCGGGGTACACATTTTTGCAACTCTTAGGTTGAAAAAGTCTTAAAAAGATATGGAGTGACTCACCATCTTACCACTCCTTATCATCCATAGACAAGTGGGTAAGTAGAGTTGACAAATAGAGAGCTAAAGCGCATCTTAATGAGATCAACTCTCCAGCATGGGCAAGATTAGGCAGATAGGTTAGACGATGCGTTATGGGCTTACAGGACGGCCTACAAAACACCACTTGATACAACTCCTTTCCGGTTAGTATATGGGAAAGCGTGTCACTTACCAGTTGAGATTCGGCATAAGGCGTTCTGGGCAATCAAGACTATCAATCTCGATCTTGACAAGTCAGGGGCTCACAAGAAAAGGCAGATTAATGAGATTGATGAGTTAAGACTTATGGCTTATGACAACGCTAATATCTACAAGGAGAGAGCCAAAGCATATCATGACGCAAGGTTAGGCCAGCACAAGCAATTTGAGGAAGGGGGTATGGTACTGTTATTTAACTCCAGGTTAAAACTTTTTCCTGGGAAACTCAAATCAAAATGGTTAGGTCCTTTTTGGGTTAAGAACATTTTCCCTTATGGAGCAGTAGAGTTAGAACACCTTGAAAAGGGTATTTTCAAGGTCAATAGACAGAGACTTAAACATTATGTAGGAGACAAGAAGGTCTTTGAAGAAAGAGCGGAGCTGACCTTCATTTGAATCCATAACTAATCTCCCTCTATTCATTAGGTTGAGCCAACGACATTAAACAAAAGCGCTGGCTGGGAGGCAACCTATGCATCTACTAGGTTAGTTTTCCCTTACCGTCATCATCAATATATTAGTGAATGTTGGTTTTGCAAGTGAGATTTTAACAAGAGGGTACGGCATGGTCTAAGCCACACCTAAGTGTATGAGCATTTGTAAAAGGTGTTTCGTTCCAGGGGATGACACGGGTACAGGCACGACCAAGTTACAAGCCATGCCACAAGGTAAGATTTTTCCAAATTCCTTTATATAAGAGTAGTGCCTGACACGGCTTAGAACACGCCCAGTTTTGAAACCGTGTCAATAGCCCTTAAGGTTCGTGATTGTCATCTATAAGACGCCTTTCCCTACACTTATCTCCTCATTCACACATTATTTCTCTCTGCATCTTCGTTTTTCTTTTTTTTTTTTTTTGCTCCTCTCTATTGGTTCCATTGGGTGAAGGACGTCATTCATTAATCTTTAGAGATTTCTTGAGCGTGGTGCATCCAAGATGCCTAGGACTAAAACAGTGGTGTGTAAGAATGCTCAACCTCGTTCAGTTGGGGGGTCATCTAGAGCATCGAGACGTTATCCTCCTAACTTGAGGAGGGAGGATGAAGCTAAGTATGATACGGTGCGAGAACGAAAGGTATTCACGCCTAATGTGGTAATTGATCGAGAAGTTCTCACTCAGTATGGGTTGGCGGAAAAATTTGATCAATTCTTGAACGATCCAGCTTGGAGAGCACTTCTGAGCATTGAGGAGGACGTTTATGCTTCGCTGAGCTATGACTTCGTCGCCACATTCAAGCTTAGTTTCGGCCGTCATACCCAGCTTGATAACGTGGTCTCCTTCTACTGCCAAGGGAGTTACCACCGTATTGAAATGAGAGAATTTATCAAGTGTCTGGGTATTTATGACAATGAGTTTATTGACTCTGATGAGTTCTCTAAGCTTCCAAATGCTTTTCCCAGGGGCTTATTACAGTATAGAGTATGGAACAGTATGGGAGATGGTGGGCATGATCCATCCAAATCTAAGGGAAGCCATTTACGGGATCCCGCCGTGCGTGTGCTTCATTACATTTTAGCCCATTCAACCACTGGTAGAGGTGATTCTCAGGGGGTTGTGAATGCTTCGAACTTGTACCAGCTGTGGAGTATGATCACTAGTACCCGGGTTAATGTTAGATTAGCAGCTATTTGGTGTTTGAAAAAACAGTGCGATCTAGGGCATCGCAAGGTTTTTGTTGGCTCCTGGATTACCCGTATTCTGAAGAACTATGGTGTCTTCCCAACACGGGTTCCAAGGGACAATTGTAGACGGAGTACCTCTCTCCTTGAGAGTGTTTTGCGGAGGTGGCGGTTTCGCATACTAGATACATCTGACGAACAACAAGAGTAGGAGATAGAACCCGAGCAGGATGAGGAGCAAGAGCAAGCTCGAGAGCAAGCCGGACCAAACTAGGAGCTGGCAGATTCTGTCAAGAGATTGACTGCAGATGTGGAAGAAATTAAGAGAGAACAAGCCAGGCAGTCAAAGCGGGTGAAGGGCCTGAAGAGTTATTTGGTCACGTGTTTATCCCGTATTGGTGAGAAATTGGGGGTAGATCTTCCCCCATGTGGTGGCTCTAGTGATGAGGATGTCGTATCACAAGCTACTCGGGTTGTTTCTAGAGGAGATCGTCACTCGAGCGGTGCATATGATCCCGGTTTTCATTTTGGAGAATCCTCGGGTGCAGCTTTCATGGCACAACATGAAAGTCCAGCAGTTGCTACTGCCGAAGCAAGCAATTAGTAGGATACTGAGGTGATTGGATCCGATTCTCTTCGCCGATCGGGCACTATACCGTTGCCATCTGATGATGACTTCAGTAGCTGATCACGCGGGTGGATAGATCGAAGTTGGACCCGGCGATTTGGACTGTTGTGCAGAACAACCGTTTTACTTTTGTTTTTACTGTCCTAATTTGTTTAATTATGGAAGACTGACCAACCACTAATGCTTGAAATAGAAAATGCTGATGATAGTTAGCTTTATTTTCAGTCGATTATTAGTTTCTTTTGTTTTGTTTTTTTTTTTGAGAGATACAGGCTTTCAAAGTACAACAACCCATTACGTTTAGCAGGGGTTCTCATGACTTTACCTGTGCGTCGCCTGAATTTCTCTTAAAGATTCGCGTTGTAAGAGAGTTCAAGGAAGTTTTCGTTTTCCTTTTGTTTTCTTTTTGCTTTTATTCTTTGCTTCCCTTTATGCAATTCATGAGGACATTGGGGACAATGTCTATTATAAGTGTGGGGAAGGGGGGTTAGGAAAACGAAACTAGGATACAAGGGTTGTGCAATCAAAAATGTAATTTCCTCTTATTTAAGGTATACTTGATGATGACGTTTGACAATCAAGGACTACTGAGATTTGTTCATACCCCCGTGGAAAATCTTTAACAATTTTTATTCTCTTATTATGTAGTAGAGATACGTTGCTAAAATTACAAGATGAAATCCAAGTGAAGTAAACTTACTTGTTATTTAACTTCTACTTTCAGGAATTGAGATTGGATTAAGGTCACTAGTGAGTTTAGTATGCTCTTCTTTTTTCTCAGTAGGTGAGTTATGTAACTTGGAGTGAAGGAGTAAATGATACTCGTAACTTGGTGATTCCTTTTCAAAGAAGTTTCTGAAAAAAAAAAATTGAGAGTAATTGAAGAATATAATAATATATAAATAGTTCAGAAGTGGACCTCATAGACTCGAGTAATTAAGCCTGTGAGATGCCTTTTTAGGGAATAACATCTATTGACTCGGGTGACGAACTTGGGATCAATGGCTGAAAGCTCGCTACAAGGGTCGTGAGAAAAGTCTGAGAAAACTGAACTTAAAGGAGCTTGTATGAATGATAGTTGATTGATTGAGATGGTAGAGGTTCGAAGGGGTATCTTTAAAACCTAGTAGCCTAAGACCGCCTGGTCTGGGACTTACTAACCAAGGAAACCGTCTTAACTAATTAATTAAATGAGTTAATTGGACTTGAACAAGTAAATCCTAGGGACGCCCTCTACACTGAGAGAATAACGTCTGTTAACTCGAGTGATGAACTCGGGATTATCAATCAAAAGTTCGTTACATGGGTCGGTTAACTTCGTTAAGTTCTTTAATGGTAAACTCCCAAGATTAACTTAAGAATTGGATGAAACAGAAAAGGAAGAGCTAGGGGACAAGTGGATACAACATGCCTTTAGTCCCGGTTGTGTTGCTTGCAATAGTGGTTAAAAAGATTGTATACTTTATTTTACTAGTCTCGAGCTTGTGGCAATTGTGACTTTGGGAATTTTAGTTTAAATGATAAGGGTAATAGTTTAATTTACTTGGATTAGCTTTGGGAATTTTAGTATCTGTATTTTGTATACAACTAACGGTAAGATTGAGTAAAGATTATCAATGATTAAGGTGTAGCATGAACTCGATGATGCTGAAATATCTTCTCGATTGTTGGAACTTATGAGAACTTGTCCTTTGGGTTTCCTTTAATCCGTGTTTTCTTAAGGACAAGCAAAAGCTTAAGTGTGGGGAAATTTGATAAGAGTAAATTAACCCTTATAAATCATGGGCGTTAATGATGAATTTGTGTAGTCTTTTGAATAAAATCAATGTGGATTCGGTACTTAGCAGATAAATATATCAGTTTCAAGTTATAATACAAAAAAGAAGTGGAAAGATAACAAAAGAAGCATGATTGAAGCTTAAAAGATCAAGTTAAAGCTACTTAGGGACAGCATAGGGAAAGCCACGCCCGTGTCATGAACCATGTGCACACCTGAGGATGAAAGTTGTCACTTGGAAAGGAAGCACGACTTGTGATATGGGTGTGCTTGAAGCCGTGGCAGACACTGTAGAGAAGTGAAAAAATCCAGAACATGGCACGGTTCATAATCTAGCCGTGTTTCTAGCCGTGTTTATAGCCGTGCCACACACTAAACAAGAAAGAGGAATTGCGGATTATCGACCAGAGGGAGACACGGTTAGAAATCTGGCCGTGTTGGTGGACGTGTCAGGCGAATATTATTCACTTTTTGAGATTTACTTGGAAAAGGAAAGATACACTTGTATCTTTCTAGCTAAAGATCCTTTGCCATTTCCTAGAAAGTATAAATTGAACAACCCTAGGGAGAAGAGGAGGGGAGTGGCACAACAGAAACCCTAGAGACGAGAAGTTGTTGCTAGAAGAGTTTCGGATTTGAAGCCAAAATATTTTGTGTTTGAATTTCCTTATGGATTCAATTATTTTCTTTTTTATTCTTTTTATTAGATTCATGAGTAGCTAATTGTTTTATACCTGGTCCCTTGAGAAACCCCTAATTGTCATGTAACAGAATTGTTGATGTTCAATAATTAATCCTAATCTTTGAGTTTATTCATGTTGTAATCATGGTTTGTTCATCTTGATATGTGCGCAGTATTAGGATTAAACTAGATCTCTGTTATTAAGATTGAGAAATCGTTTAATAGAGTAGATCTGGCATGAATAAAAAGACCACTTGTAATCCTAGAGATAGGTTATATGAGGTTTTCTGTATTGAACGAGGTCATTGTGGTCTGATTGAATTGAGAGTCCTAGGATTTTATTGCAATCTTAATTATGTTAATTAAAGAGAGATCGTAATTGACTTAATTAGGATTAGGGATTATTGATCTTGAGAAAGACCTTAATCTAGTGTAAGAAACTCCGCAGATCAGAGATGTTGGGTATTAATCATTGGAAAGTTTGTAATTAAATAAAAGTTGCATGATAACTAGTGGTGGATCTTGGGTAGGGTATGTGTAGACCATTGAATTAATTAAGGGAGTGTTTGAATATATTCACTGTAATCATTTTATTCGTTCCATTCAGATTTAAGCAATAATTAGGATAATTGAGATCATCAATAGTGAAAAGTTAAATAGTAGGATAATCGTTAGTACTAGTACTTATAAGTCTCTGTGGGATCGATACCTATACTCCTATGCTATACTGCTAATTGATAGGTACACTTGCGTGAGAACTGATCGTAAGCTAGGATTGAGTATAGGATTTAACTTGTTAGAACGATCAGATCGTCCATCAGAGTGGTATGATGAAGGATGTTCATAAGGTATTGGAAAGGTGTGGGGGTCTGTAAGAGGGAAAAAGGAAAGAAAGAAGTTCAGGGTGAATATATGCCTTTACCTATACCTATTCAACCTTGGACTGATATTAGTATGGATTTTATTTTGGGTCTACCGAGGACACAAATAGGAAAGGATTCTATTATGGTTGTTGTCGATCACTTTAGCAAAATGTCCCATTTTGTGCCTTGCCTCAAAATGACCAGATAACCTTTTTGTGTAGGAAATTATAAAACTACATGGTTTTCTGCATAGCATAGTGTCTGATAGAGACACTAAGTTTCTTAGCTTTTTCTAGAAGACACTATGGAGAAGACTTGGTACTAAACTCATTTATAGTACCTTGTGCCATCCATAGACAGACGGCCAGACGGAGGTTGTTAATTATACTCTTGGTACCTTATTAAGAGCAACGGTTGTCAAGAATCTTATTGATTGGGACTTGTGTCTCCCTATTATTGAGTTTGCTTACAATAGGTTTACTCATAGTTCAACTAGTAAGTCTCCCTTTGAAGACGTGTATGGCTATAATCCTACTCTTCCATTAGATTTCATAGCTAGTTCAGCAATAAAAGAAGAAAGCTTGAGTGGAGTAGAACGAGCCTAGGAGAATTAGAAACTTCATCAAAGGACAACTGAACATCTTCAGAAAACACAGAAACAACATAAGCTTTAGGTAACAAAAATAGGAAAACCAGAATTTATAATTCTGGTGATCTAGTCTGAATTAATCTCAGTAAAGACAGGTTTCCTCACAAAAAGTCGCAAAAGCTTTCATACAGAGCAAATGGACCTTTCAAAGTTGTCAGACGCATTAACAACAATGCATACATAATAGAATTGCTAGGAGGATATGGTGTCTCTACTATATTTAATGTTGTAGATCTATCGCCATATTTGCTAGATGACATTCGTGAAGACTTATCAGATTTGAGGGCAAATCTTCCACAAGCCCGAGGAGATGATAGGAATTATACACCTACAGGACCTATAACCAAAGCAAAAGCTAAAGGATTACAAAATTTGGCAATGAGGGTCCTCTTTGAACAATTAGAGCATGTAGACATTCGTTTAGTGTCTTCATTTTCAATGTCTAATTGCTTTGCATTTCATCAGGTACATTTATCGGTTTTACAGGATGGTGAACCAACACACTAATGCTAGGTGTGTAAGCTATACTTGGACTTACAAATGACAAGAGGAATCGGCCTTATATTACTTGCATTTCACTTGGAGAAACTAGCTATACTTCACCTTATTTCATATGGATGAGCCAGTTTGCCAAATGCTTCCATAGGATCGGTTTAAGCATCATTTTACATTTTTGAATTTTCCTTATTTAGACTAGGTATAAATACTTGTTATTTAGGTTTTTTGGAGACACTTTTCAGATTGAAAAAATCACTTACATTGTCGTGAAGGGACTCTCCATTTCACGCCTACTTTTATCAATTCTATCCTAAAGATTGGGGCGAGTTTGCTTTGGAATTATTATGTGTAATATCAATAATTCTCAAGCCTTTCCATTTATTACTAGTGTGTAATATTTGGTATATAATTGGATTTATCTTTTCCTCTTTCCATTTCACGCAATTTAGGGTTCTTATTCAAGCTAGGGTTTATGCCATTGGTTAGAAATTGGAATTAATTGTTCTTCCTTCTTTGATTTGTATTAAATTACCTTTGGAGCACATCACTTAGCTATGTAGATATTCATATGAAATTGTGAAAATCTTTGTTTCTTTTCCAAATTATTAAAACTCACAACCCCAAAATTAATTTATTAGCTTCCATTAAACAAATTAACAGGATATTCTATATTCAACTAAAATCTCCTAATTATATAGTTGACTAATATTCTATCTTAATTTCTCCTAATTCCTTGGTAAGAAACTAATCAAGAATATTGCATTAAGCTCTTAAACAATTTCTAGTTAGATTAAAATAATGTCATTTCCACAGTTCTTATTTAACCTAACTTAAGAATTCCTATTGAACCTTAATTCCCCTTTCGAGTTATTAAAATTCCTAAAATTCTAATTTAAACATGAATTTAGAATTTATAGTATAGGAATTACAATATGAATCTTCCACATAACTAACAATCTTATAATATAGCTATAATCATCATCTTAATTATTCTAGGGTTTCATTGATTTCCCACAATTAAACTTAGAACATCATGGAATTGAAAACACAAACATAAATCAAAGAAATTATTGTAATAGAATTCATAATTGAAAGGAACAATTCAGTCTATGAATTGAATAAAAGAGTATTAGTTCAGAGATCACTAATTCAATAGACAATCGCAATACAATAATCCTTTAATTTCTTTATGAAGAAATCCTTCCTTAATGATTCTAATCTTCTCAACTGATAAAACAAAAATAATTTTTTAAGTACAACAAAACAATTTTTCTCCTCTTCCCTCTAGGGTTTTTGCCAACCAAAAGAAAAAATATTAGATGCCCCATTTTCTTCCCCTTTTGTCTCTAAATCAACACTCCAGGAATGACTTTTGGTTTCCTCTCAAAGCTGGTGCTAAAGTCGGTAGCTTTCACTTCAAGGTCGGTGGCTTAAGTTTCAAGGCTGGTGGCTTAGAATTCAAGGCCGATAGCTTAGACTTCAAGGCCAGCGACTTATGCCAGCAACTTAGGCCTTTAAGGCCGGTGGCATAGGCCAATGGCTTAGGTTATTGAAAGCCGATCTTCAAAACTGATTTACTCATGTTTTGATGTGCCTAAACACACTTGAAAGCACATTCAAAAGACTTAAGAAAAACTATCTCAAGTCAAGGCAAAATTGGATAAAAAAAATAAGGGTAAAATGACGTGAACCAAGTGAAAATATGATGAATTCCAAATGTCCAATGATATAATTAGAATACCACACTGATAATACCTTCTAACAACCTCTTAATTTCATATAATTCATGCAAATAAACCTCAAATGGCAAAAGAAAAACCGTAACAAAAATAATCCCTCTCAAATAGTGAAGAATACATTCCTTAGGGACATTTTCAATGATGAACCAAATATAATTGATATATACTTCAAATAAGCACAAGAATTCGTGAAAAATAAGAAGTATTTCTGACCAAGAAATATCTCAAT
>JBBMOL010002148.1:0-28027 GCA_037954665.1 Laguncularia racemosa | reverse complement strand
AAAATCCGACAAGACCTATCATTAGGGCAAGAACTAAAGGAATTCGAATTTTGGCGATGAGGGCCCATTTTGAGCAGATCGGCCTCGGAATTATTTATAAATTAACCTCTTTTCTATTATTCTTGTATTGTGTTTTCCAACAGGCACACTTATCATATTTTATAGGGCAATGGACAAATTCACTCAGACTCAGCTTGTGGGTTATTCATGGATCGACTTGAACCGGCGATGAGTTGGGCCGATGGATCCTATAGAAGACCGATATCTTGAAGACCAATTTCTTTTATATATTTTTTATTTTCATGGACTATTTATGTTGTAATCATTTTGGGACACTTTTATTTTCTTGTAATTTTCATTTAGGACTAGCCACCTTAAAAGTGGCAAACTTGTAATTTTGACCATTTTCTAACCCTAGGAGTAGCAAGTATAAATACTTGCTTATAAGAGGGTTTGAAGAGGCCAATTTTTATAGATTTGAGAGACACTTTCACGTGTGGAATTAGGGTTCTTTCCTAAGTTCAAAACTCTTATCAATTTCAACCCAAGAATTGGAATTGTGGCGAGTGCGATGAAGGGGAATTGTGAGTCATATCGATTCCATCTTTGTTGTATGTTCATTTCTTCTCTAGTGAGTCATATATAGGGTAGATTTGGATCATTCTTGGATATATTTGAGTTTTTGTTTTTGAGAATAATCATCTTTTAAGATTGATTGTTCATTGAGAATTGAATTATTCTTAGTGATTGGCGTGAATTGGCAAGGTTGGAAGGGTGTGAGTTCATGGTTTTTGAGCTTGTCTTTTTCATCCATTTCACATGTAATTATCTTGTTCTTATTGTTGATTAGTGAAATTGCACATTAGTGGAAGTTAATTTAATCTTTGAATCATTGGATTTCATCATAATTCCATTAGGGTCACGCAAATTTCCTAGTCACTTGGATCGGTTTTGTTTGAGACTTAAGACTTGTTTTCTTGAGTCATTTGATTGTGCTTGAACTTGATTTTGAGCACATCAACAAGGGAGAGTGTTTTGTGTGCAAATTGTTGGCTATGATCTTACTTATCACCTCGAGAAGGTATAATCTGGTTTTGTTCTTTTGTTCTTGTGTCTCCAAATGCCTCGGATAAAGACTATTGCTCAAAAGAGGCGCCATAATGATGAGGCCAGTAGTAGTAGGGGGCGATCTACTATCCTGTAAATATAAGGGCCAAGTATCGGCCGATCTACCATAACTACAAGAGCACCAAAATCGTTAGACCAAATGTGGCTCTTGATGGGGATGTTATGGGGCGGTTTGGCATTCGTCAAGAAGTTGCGGGTCTTCTGCATGACCCTGCTTGGGTGAGATTGTTTTCTATCAAGGACAAATCTATTTGGACCTGACACTCACCTTTATTGCTACCTTCACCATCAAAGAGCCCATAAGTGCTGGGATAGATAAAGAAGTTGAGTTCCTTGCGATGGGTCAATACCGAAGGTATTCAATGATGGATTTTATTGAAGTCATGGATATCTATGAATCTGCATTCCTTCGCTCTTCAGCCTGCCATCAATTACCCTTGGGATTTCCCTATAATTTTCGGGCAAGAGATTATTGGCCACAATTGGGATTGGGCATCTACACTTCTTTTTCTACAAAAGGTTTCACCTTTAGGCGGCTATCCTTTCGGGTGCTTCATTACATCTTTGCTTGTTCCACTATGGGCCATACTAATTCGAAAGGAGTGGTCAATGCCCGGGATGTGCTCCAGCTATGGAGTATGAAAACTGGGACTCCTATCATTGTCGGGGTGTTTGCTACATTTTGTTTACTCCGACAAGCAAAAGTAGGGAATAGGGGAATCTTTGTAGGTGCCTGGATTACTCGGATTCTGAAAAATTTAGAGCTATTCCATGCACGCAAACCCGATGATTGTATTGGAATGACTATTCGACTATCAGCTGCACCCATTATTGGGTGGGGGCATAAACCTCAACACAATGAGGAAGACTCCGATGATGAGATGGATGAAATTGAGAGGTATGACCCTAACCAGCAAGCTGAGGCTAGGGAAGGTGAAGAAGAAAGAGCTGCCCCAAAGGAAAGGACTCAAGATGATGAAGTCCAGAAAACTATAGGGGAATTAAAGACCCAAGTTCAGGGATTGAAGGAGCAACAAGACAGAATTTAAAAAAAAAAACAAAGCAGATTAAAAAGATTTATTCAAAATTGTTTCACTAAGTTGGGTGACACGTTTGATATAGACTTTGCATCTTACAATTGTTCAAGCGATGAAGACGTCTGGGTCAATGCACAAACACAAGTTCCATGTTCTTCCTCTCAACATCGAGATGAGTTGAACAATGAGGATGAAGATTGAAGGATGATTTTTGGGTGTTAACTCTTTGAATCCCTTCTGTAGGATTTTATGTTTTCTTTTTGTCAAGACTTTGCATTAAAATAGGGATGGATGTTGTTATTGTTCTTTTTGGATGCTTTTATTGTTCTTTCTTTATGCTTTTATTTTTTTTTTCTTTTCTTTGGTTTTTCATTTGAGAGATTTTGTTAAATTGATGAAGTACATGACTTTAGATGCATGACAAGATTGGGGAGGATAAATATTTGGAGTTCTTTTCAAGAACTCATGGTCCTGTGCGCATGAATGATATTGATTTGAGTTCTTTTGCAAAAGTGGATGCTAAATGTGCGATTCTGATATTAATCTAGGGAAGTCTCGTTTCTTCTTCTCTTTTATTTCCATTTTCTTCCCTTTTGTGTAGTTCAATATAGACATCGGGGACAATGTCTAAATCTAAGTGTGGGGGGAGGAAACTGAGATAAGAAACATGAAATATAAGTGTTAATGAATCAAAATTATAAAGTTTCCCCACTTAAGATAATTACAAACAATCAAGAATTGTTGAGATTTTGTTATATTACTTACTGTGCTGAAAATTCTTGGGAATTTTGCAAATGTTTACTTTCTTATCTTGTTTTATAAATACTCTACTAGAATTACAAGTTGAAATCCAAGTGATGAGAATTACTTGTTGTCAAAGCAGTTATTTCGAGAATTGAGAGTGAATTAAGATCTCTAGTAGGTTTAGTATGCTCTTTCTTTTGCTATTAATGTAAGTTATGCAATTCTGAGTAAAGGAGTAGAGGATACTTGTAACTTGGTGATTCCTTTTCGCAACTATTGGAATTGAGAACTTTGGGAGTAATTATTTCTGAAAAAAAAAAAGAAGGAAGTTTAGAAGTTGATGTGCTCAAAACCAAGTCCAAGCACAATCAAATGAATCGAAAAAACAAACCCCAACTCACATACAAAACCGGTCTAATGGAATCAATAAATTATGTAACTCTGGTTGAATTTTGATGAACTTCCAAAGGTCAAATGATGCAATTACAATCCATATATGTAATCTTCACCATATAACAACAATAATAAGTGAAATCCACGTGAATGAAATCAAGAGGGATTGATCAAAACTGTGACTCCAACTTCTTCTACAATTCCAATTCACGTCACATAAGAAGATGTTGATATCAAGTACTAAAAACAATCAATCTTTAACAAAATAATTGATCACAAATTGTAATCAAAATTATGTCCAAGAAAAGTCCAAATCAACCCTAGATATGACTCACTAGTGATGAAATGGAAACACAACAAAGAAGGAATTGATACTACTCACAATTACTCTTTGTTGCATACCCCACAATTTCAACTCTTGGAAATTGAAATTGATAAGAGAATTGGAACTAGGGAAACCCTAAGCCCTCTCATGAAAATGTGAAGTGTATAATATGAAAAATGGCCTCCTCAAACCCTACTATAAGCAAGTATTTATACTTGCTACTCCTAGGGTTTGAAAATGGTCATAAATTACAAGTTTGCCACTTTTAAGGTGGCTGGCCCTAAATGGAAATTACAATAAAGTGAAAGTGTCCCAAAAGAAAAATACAACATAAAATAGTCCATATAAAGGAGAAATATATAAAGAAATGAATCTTCATGATGCTGGTCTTCAAGAAACTTTTGAATTAGGCCCCGTTGAGAATCTTGACTTACTCAAAAGTATAGGTGATTTGATATCCTGTAGGACTAATGAGTGAGCCTATTGAAATGCATTATAATCATAATGTAGAGATGTAGAAAATAGATTAGTTTTCTCAAGATGAGGTTCCTCAAGCAAGATTCTCAAAACTAAATTATGGAGACCCTTAGCTCGAGCCCTAGTGATAGGGCCTGTGGGAGGCTGATTCCTATCATCTCCTCAGGCTTTTGGAAGATTTTCCCTCAAATCTGATAGGTCTTCATGCATGTCATCTGATAAGTATGGTGATAGATTTGAAACATTAAAGGTCACTAATACTCTATACTCTCTTAGTAACTTTATACGATAGGCATTATCGTTGATAGGCTTTAAAACCCTTAATGGTCTGTTTGACCTGGGAGACAGCTTCTATGACTTCTTGTGTGGAAATCTATCCCTGCTAAGATTAATCCAGAGTAAGTCACCTGGATGATAAAGATGAACTTTCTTGTATTCGTTTCCCTGGATTCTTTACTGTTCCTAGGTCTTCTAAAGGTGTTCAGTTGTCCTATCATGGATGTGCTGAATTTATCTGGCTTAGTCAACTCCACTAAGACTCTCTTCCTTTGTCATTGGTTCTTTTATAAAATCTAATGGAATAAAAGGGTTATAGCCATAAACAACTTCAAAGGGAGACTTACTGGCTGAAGTATGAGTAGACCTATTGTAAGCGGACTCAACAATAAGAAGACACAAGTCCCAATCAATAAGATTCTTGCCAACTGTTGCTCTGAGTAGATTCCCAAGCGTGCGATTGACAACCTCTGTTTGTCCGTCTGTCTGCGGGTGGCAAGAGGTACTGTACATAAGTTTAGTACCTAGTCTTCTCCATAATGTCTTCCAAAAGAAACTAAGGAACTTCGTATCTCTATTTGACACTATGCTGTGTGGAACTCCATGTAATTTGATAATTTCCTACACAAAAAGGTTAGCAATAAAAAGAGCATCATCTATTTTGTGACATGGCACAAAGTGTGACATTTTGTTAAATCGATCAATAACCACCATAACAGAGTCTTTCCCCCTTTGTGTTATAGGTAATCCCAACACAAAATCCATACAGATGTCAATCCAAGGTTTATATGGTATAGGTAAAGGCATATATTTACCCTATGCACCTTTCTTCCCTTTAACTCTCTTACAAATACCACACCTTTCTAGTACCCTATAGACATCCTTTATCATACCCTTCCAATAGAAATTCTCCCTCAATATGGCTAGGGTTCTGATGAGAGCCATGATGGGAGCCAAGCCAGAAGATGGAATGTGGATCCTCTTGAAGTGCCACTTGGACCAATCACAAGAAATCGAGTGAAACGATTCAAGGAAGCACTTAACGGGTTGATAAAGGATGTCCATGAAGTTGGAAAGGATTGGAGCAATCATGAAGCTGGAATGGATTGGAACAACCATGGGAATGCCCTTGCTCTTGTACAAGTCATACTGGATACGGGGTGAAGAGGGCGTGTCTTTACAAGGCACGGTCGTGTAAGAGTCTGGAGGTTACACAGAATCATACACGGTCGTATACACGGTTAAAAGGCACGGCTGTGTATGGTGTCAAGAATTTCAACAGAAAGATATACGACTAGAAGTACACGGTCGTGTATATTGTCAAGAAGTTCTACAGAATTATACACGGCTAAAGTACACGGTCGTGTATCTCTCCGACGCCGGCCTTTACGTCTTGTTTTGTTATTTTGACGCACTTATTGAAGTGATGTCTTTTTGGGCTTTTATTGTTACGAATTGTAAACCCTAATATAAAGCTCCTAGGGTTTAGAACATTTAGAATATAGAACATACAACATTAAAGTTTGAAAAAACACTTTTGAGAGAATTCCTCTCTTGGTTCTTTAAAGAACTAACCTAGAACTTATCGGATTTTATTTTCCGTGGCATTCATCCCAACTTATCAATCGGTCTTTTATCCCGATTGTGGTGTCTTCATATTATACCAAGGTTCTTGTCTCGCTTATAAACAACGGGTCGCGGTTTCCACTTGAGGGTGTTTGGCATCTTAGGTAATGAATTTCGAACGTATTGGTATTGGGTTTCGTCACATGTTAGCGTGGTTCATATCAATTAGGAATTCGATCAAACTGATTTCGTATCGGTTTGGTATCAGAGCTAATCGATTTGTATCAGTTTGGTATCAGAGCCTAGGTTTATTAAAACATCAGTTCGGTTTGAGGAAGGTAACATCAAAACCCTAACTCCAATCGTTCATATCAATTGTTCATATATTCAATTTCATAGTGTTAATTGTCTATTGAAAGTGTAGTACCTACTATTCAATTTTGTTAACAAAAAAAAAATTCGAAAAGAAAAAAGAGGAAATTTACGAACCCTAGAGTTGTTTTGAATTCTATGGAAGGAAATTGGTGTAGTTTAGGTTAGTTCCAAGAGAATTGAGAAGAGGAATTGGTGAGTTGATATCATCATTGTTTGTGAGAATACACGAGTGACTATGTGTTATCATCATTTGAGCGAAACACGTAAGGGATGTATCGTGAGGTTTAATCATATATATATATTTGTGTTAGTACTAATCTTTTTCTATAGGGACTATGTCAAGGCAACATTCTCCTGAAAGTGAGAGGGGAAGGTTTGATGCTAGGTTAATGATTGAGGCATTGAGGGGTGAGATGAAGAGAATGTTTTAGGAGGGAATGGAACAAATTCATGAGACAGTAGAGCAAAGACTAGAGCAATCCACAAACGCCTTCCAAGGGCGTAAGAGGGAGAGTCACTCTAGGAGAGTACAAAGGGGTGGAGATGAAATGCCGGGTGATGACTTTGATGAGCCTTCTGTCGGGAGATATAGAGGATATAGTGGTAGGAATAGAGAAACTAGGGATTGGGAAGAGAGAGGAGATAGGAATAAAGAGGATAATCAATTAAGTAGTATAAAGATGAAGATTCCTCCTTTTCAAGGGAAGAATGATCCCGAGGCGTACTTAGAGTGGGAGAAGAAGGTAGAGATGGTGTTTGATTGTCATAACTATAGTGGGAGAAAGAAAGTGAAACTTGCTGCCATTGAATTTTCGGATTATGCCATAGTGTGTGGGATCAATTAATGTTGAATAGAAGAAGGAATGGCGAACCACAGATGAAAAGGGTGATGAAGAAGCGGTTTATGCCTGCGTATTACTATCGTGAATTGCACAACAAATTGCAAACTCTTAAGCAGGGAAGCCGAAGTGTGGATGAGTATTTCAAGGAGATGGAAGTTACGATGATCAAGGCAAATGTAGAGGAGGATAGAGAGGCTACCATGGCTACGTTTCTAGCGGGATTGAATAGAGAAATTCAAAATGTTGTTGAATTGCAGCATTATTTAGGATTGGAGGATATGGTTCATATGGCTATAAAGGTTGAGAACCAACACAGGTGGAAAGGTAGTAGTAATGCATGGTTTCAACAAGGTACTGGTTCATCCACCTAGAAGACTAACCAATGGAAGAAGGAAGAAAAGCCTTTACCCACCAAACCAAAAGGAGAGCTGAGGCAAGCGGGTTCTACTCCTGGTAACCAAGGTAACCTTGATTCTTCTACTTCTAGAAATCGTGACATTAGATGTTTTAAATGCCAAGGTAGAGGCCATATTGCTAGTCAATGTCCAAATAGGCGTGTTATGATTTTGCGTGATGATGGTGAGTATGAGACTGAGGGGGATAGTGAGGAAGATGATATGCCTCCATTAGAGGATGCTAGTGATGAGGAGGAGCCTGCAATAGGGAGGTTAGTGGCAGTAGTGAAGCGAGCTTTGAATGTGCAGGTGAAGGAAGAAGAGGAGGTGCAAAGAGAGAATATATTTCATACTAGATGTTATCTAGGAGATCATATTTGCAGTTTGATCATTGATGGAGGAAGTTGCACCAATGTGGCGAGTAATTTTATTGTCGAGAGGTTAGGACACAAGACTATTAAACACCCTAGTCCATATAAATTGCAGTGGTTGAATGATAGTGGTGAGACTAAGGTGAGTAAGCAAGCCTTGATTGGTTTTCGCATTGGTAGGTATGAAGATGAGGTGTTATGTGATGTAGTGCCAATGCAAGCGTATCATGTGTTGTTCGGGAGACCATGGCAATTTGATAGGAAGGTTGTTCATGATGGCTTTTCTAACAAGTATACGCTTGTTCATAAGGGGAAAAACTTTAATCTTAAACCTTTAACACCTAAACAGGTGTATGAGGATCAGTTGCAGCTACAACAGTCTTTTGCAAACATAAGGTGAGTGAAAAACAGAGGGAGAGTGAGAGAGCAAAAGACAGTGAGAGAGAAAAGGAATACAAAAGTCAATCTCAAAAGGAAAAAGAGAGGAAGGCTGGAAAGAGTGTGAGAGACCAAGTTGAAGGGGATCAACTTTGGTGGTGAGTGAAAAGGAGAGTGCAGCCTTGCAAAGGGAGAGTTGTGTGGCAAGAGCGAGTGTAGTGAGGAGAGAGTTAGTAATGAAGCAACCTATGTTGTTGCTGGTTTTTAAGGAAACATGTCTGAATACTAACGAACTATCTAACTCTTTGCCTAGTGTGGTCGTGTTTATTGTGTAGGACTTTGAAGATGTCTTCCCTGAGGAGATTCCAAAGGGATTACCACCTATTCGTGGTATTGAGCACTAGATTGACCTAGTACCCGGAGCATCGATTCCAAACAAGCCAGCTTATAGGAGCAATCCGGAGGAGACAAAGGAACTCCAAAGGCAGGTCGATGAATTAATGGAGAAGGGGTATGTGAGAGAAAGCATGAGTCCATGTGCAGTGCCTAGAAAGATGGGACATGGAGAATGTGTGTTGACTGCCGCGCCATCAACAACATCACGGTAAAGTATCGTCATCCCATTCCTCGCTTAGATGACTTATTAGATGGGTTACATGGGTCTAGTATCATTCCTCATGAGCCTTGGGTAGATATTTCCATGGATTTTATGTTAGGATTACCTAGGTCTAGACATGGTCAAGATTCTATTTTTGTAGTTGTGGATAGATTCTCTAAGATGGCACATTTCATTCCTTGTCGCAAAACAGATGATGATTGCAATATTGCCAATTTGTTCTTTAGGGAAGTTGTGAGATTACATGGTATGCCTAGAACAATCGTATCGGATAGAGATGCTAAGTTCTTGAGCTACTTCTGGAAGACCTTGTGGGCTAAGTGATAAGATCACATTAAATTTATTTCAATATTATAAGAAAATATAAAGAAATGATACTTAATGGTGTTTATTGTGAAAATACAGGTTTTGAGGACCCAAAAGTAAATTACAATTTAATTGGAGGAGTTTTTCACAAAATTGAAGAAGCGAGCGGAGGATTGCAATAAAGGCTGCCGGCCTTGGGCCGGCCTACATTCAAGGCCACAGGCTTTGAGCCGGCTATATTAAACTGGCCTTAAAAAGCATTAAAGCCGCCGGCCTTAAAGCCGGCCCACATTCAAGGCCGCCGGCCTTGAACCGGCCTTCATTACTCCCCGGATATCCATTGTGAAAATCTCTCCAAAATCGTATCTTATTTAATTTGCTGACTCAAATCCTCATCAGATCAACATTATCCCCCTCCTCTTTAGATCTATAAATAGGCCCCTTGTGTGAACCTTGGGAGCATCCCCTTTTGTTTGAGAATCCTTTTGTTTTGATTCTTTGTTTAACATCCTTTGTCTTTCTTTGAAATCATTAGAATTCCCTTACGAACTTTAGGATTTTATGTTTTCTTTAATTCCTTTACATTTCATGTTATTCCAAATTTTAGTTTGAAGAAAGAAAGTTATTTTGCTGAAGTTCTTGAAGATTATAGCTATTGTTTCAATTACTTTATTTTCTTTTATGCCATTTATTAGTTTATTCTTGTTGTTCAATATGAATTCCATTGCACCTATTTATTTCAATTGTGTTTTATGCAATTCATACTATAATGTTCTAAATCATCCTTATGGGAAATATGATGAAGTCATAATTTAAACTAAAATGATCATTGTATTCATGTTATAGGAAATGTAGATATGCGGAATTTTCATATAAGAAGTCCTGCTATGAATTGTATTTTGTAATTGAAATCAATGCATAGAAATGTGAATGACTCGAAAGAGAAATTTAGGTTTTATCAGGAATTCCTAAGTAAGATTTAATAATTCATGTGGAAGCAGCGTTATTGAATTTTATTAGAAATTGACCTAAGTGTTTCATGCAATATTTTTATTAAATTTTTCACTAAGGGATTAGGAGAAATTATTTTAAAGATATTAGGCAATCATATAATTGGGAAATTTATGATTGTGAATTAGAATCCTCATTTGATTTGAATTAGCGGGAGCTATTAAATTAAATTGAGGTAACATTACTTTAACACTTAATAAAGGATTAAGGTTTTGTTAATTTCTTGTGAAAATCCATATAGCTATGAGTTATTATAACATGAAGGCAATATGATTAGTAGAATTAGGGTGGATTCTATTTCCCATCATCAATTCATCATTTTTCAAACACAATTCTCTTTTTAAGCATTTAGTATAATTCATTCAATTCTCATCAAATATCATTGCCTAAATAATAGTAGAAATTGATAAAGGTCTATTACTTAATCAATCTTCGTGGTTCGACACTCTTCTCTCACTATATTACTTGATCCGATCCGGTACACTTACCGGTATTTATTTACGCTCATTTTATATCTCTTTTTGCGTGGATCAAGTTTTTGGCGCCGTTGCCGGGGATTGATTAATATTAGACCATCTTCAGATTCTATTGTTAATTTAGGCGCAATTATTTTGTTATTTAATTTTTTTTATTTTTTTTTCATTGTGTGATCGTTTCCTGTTCTCTTTGAGGTTCTTTTTATGCGCAAGAGTAGAAGTGCTGAACTTCTACCAATTAATCTTGAGATAGAATGCACCTTGCGACAACTTAGAAGAGAGCAGAGAAGAAAGGAAGAAGAGAACATGGCAGATGAGAACAACAATCGGATTCAGGGTGTTGGTAGAGCACTTCGGGAATACACGATACCTGTTGTTTCAGGTCCTGCAATAAGAAGACCAACAATTCAGGCTAACAATTTTGAATTAAAACCAGCACTCGTTCAAATGGTTCAATCAAATCAATTTGGAGGATATCCAAATGAGAGTCCTGATGAGCATATTGCAGTATTTCTTCAATATTGTAATATAGTGAAAAAATAATGTATCTGATGATGTAATTAGGCTACAACTTTTTCCGTTTTCACTTAGAGAAAAAGCTAGGGCTTGGTACAATTCATTGCCACAAGACTCTATAACCACTTGGGTTGATCTCTCATCTAAATTTTTACGGAGATTTTTTCCACCTGCTAGAACTGCTAGGTTAAGAAATGACATCACAAACTTCACTAAGTTTAGTGGTGAATCACTGTATGAAGCATGAGAAAGATTCAAGGAGGCAATTAGAAAATGCCCCCATCATAGATTACCAGATAATCTCCTTATTGAGATATTCTATCTCAGTTTAGATGATACATTGAGATCTCTAGTAGATGCTGCTTCTGGTGGTGCACTAATGAGTAAGACATATGAAGAGGCTAGTGCTTTGATAGATGAAATGGCCTCTAGTGCACATAATTGGCAACATGAAAGAGGTAAGTCTAGAGTAGCATCTGTCAATGACATGGACACCTTAACAACTCAGATTTCTGCTCTTACCGCTCATGTAAGTAAACTCACCTCTGCACCATCTTTTAATGTTAATCAAATTTCTTGTTGTGAGTTATGCTCAGGACCACACTCAACTCTTGAGTGCCCATCTGGAAACTTTTCCTCATCATCCCATGGAGAGCAAGTAAATTTTGTCAATAATTTCCAAAGAGGAAATCAAGGACCTTATTCAAACACCTACAATCCAGGGTGGCGTAATCATCCAAATTTCTCATGGAAAATGATAACAATGCACTTAAACCCCCTGGATTTCAAAAGCAAGGTCCTAATCATAATACTCCCCATCAACAATATCCTAATCATAATACCTCTTCTCAGCAAGGTCAGTCTAAAATGGAAGAACTCATGATAAGTTATATGCAGAAGACTGACACAATGTTGCAAAATCAACAAGCCACCATTAGGAATCTTGAAAATCAGCTTAGTCAAATGTCTCAACAGTTGAGTAATAGACCATCTGGGTCTTTACCTAGTAATACTGAGCAGAATCCTAAGGGTGTAAATGCTATTATGCTAAGAAGTGGTAAGGAATTGGTTGATAAGAAACTTGAGGAAGAGGAGGTTAACCTAGAGAAAGATAAAGGGAAACAAAAGGAAGAGGAACCAAAGAAAAATTCACCAAAAGTGCAAGCATATGTTCCTCCTATTCCTTTCCCAGGAAGGCTGAAGCAACAGCAATTGGATTCACAATTTGCTAAATTTTTAAAGTCTTTAAAAAATTGCAAATTAACTTTCCTTTTGCAGAGGCACTTCAACAGATGCCATCATATGCTAGGTTCATGAAGGATTTACTCACAAAGAAGAGGAAGATTGAAGGGAATGAACCAGTGATGCTTACAGGGGAATGTTCTATGATCTTACAAAAGAATTTATCCAATTTGCTAAGAAAACAAAGAGATCAGGGAAGTTTTACTGTTCCTTGCACTATTGGTAATTTTCATTTTGATAAAGTACTTATAGATTCTGGTGTAAGTATAAATTTAATGCCTCTGTCCATTTTCAGAAAACTAGGACTTGGAGAATGTAAGGAGACGCACGTCACCTTACAACTTGCGGATAGAAGTGTCAAATACCCAAAGGGTATAGTGGAGAATGTCCTAGTAAAAGTGGACAAATTCATCTTTCCAGTTGACTTTATAGTCTTGGAAATGGAAGAAGATAGAGAGGTACCCATGATCTTAGGAAGACCATTCCTGGCAACAGGTAAGGCATTGATTGATGTGGAACAAGGTAAGCTTACTTTAAGAGTTATGGATGAACAAGTCACGTTTAATGCGTATGAAGCTACAAAGAAATTTGATGACTGTAAATCCTGTTACACTATTAATAGTGTTTATGAGCTTTCCTTTGAGTTCATGGAAGAGAATATAGGTGTGGACACGATGGAGTCAATCCTTAGGGATTTAGATAATTGGAGTGATGATGAGGATGAACCCCAAGAAGAACATACTGAACAAGTTTATGAATTCAAGACTTGACACTATGAGGAGCTGGGCACCACTGAGAAGAAACCGATGCCGTCATTGACACAACCCCCGGTGCTTGAACTTAAACCTTTGCCTGGTCATTTAAAGTATGCTTATCTTGGAACAAATGATACTTTGCCAATAATCATTTCTTCTTCTTTGACAGGTGATCAAGAGCAACAACTTTTGGATGTTCTAAGAGAACATAAGGAAGCTATCGGGTGGACCATTGCTGATATTAAGGGAATTAGCCCTTCAATTTGTACTCATAGGATATTTCTTGAAGCTGAGTGTAAACCTACAGTACAACCACAAAGAAGACTTAACCCAACTCTTAAGGAAGTTGTAAAAAAAGAAGTACTTAAATTGTTAGATGCAGGCATTATTTTTCCAATTTCTGATAGTAAATGGGTTAGTCCTGTCCAAGTTGTACCAAAAAAAGGTGGTATGACTGTAGTACAAAATGAGGCTAATGAATTAATTCCCACTCGCACTGTAACTGGTTGGAGAGTCTGTATAGACTATAGAAAACTGAATGATGCTACCTGCAAAGATCATTTCCCCCTCCCTTTTATAGATCAGATGTTAGAAAAACTTGCAGGGCATGATTATTACTGCTTTTTAGATGGTTATTCTGGTTACAATCAAATCCAT
This sequence comes from Laguncularia racemosa, assembly GCA_037954665.1. Lineage (NCBI taxonomy): Eukaryota > Viridiplantae > Streptophyta > Magnoliopsida > Myrtales > Combretaceae > Laguncularia > Laguncularia racemosa. Next base: position 14,141 of record JBBMOL010002148.1, on the reverse strand, counting down.
ATAGCACTCGAGGACCAGGAGAAAACCACCTTTACTTGTCCCTATGGCACATTTGCTTTTAGGAGAATGCCCTTTGGTCTTTGTAATGCACCCGCTACATTTCAAAGATGCATGATGTCCATATTTTCTGACATGATAGAAAATTTCATTGAAATATTCATGGATGATTTTCTGTTTTTGGGAAGTCATTCGAAACATGTCTAACAAATTTAGGATGTGTGCTTAAGAGATGCAAGGAAACTAATCTGCTTCTTAATTGGGAAAAATGCCATTTCATGGTAAGAGAGGGAATAGTCTTAGGGCACAAAGTATCTAAGCAGGGAATTGAGGTTGACAGGGCAAAAGTAGAGGTGATAGAGAAGCTACCACCACCTACTACAGTGAAAGGAATCAGAAGCTTCTTGGGACATGCTGGCTTCTATAGGAGATTTATCAGGGACTTCTCTAAAATCTCAAGACCTCTTTGTAATTTACTAGAAAAAGATTCTGCCTTTATTTTTTATGATAATTGTTTGCAGGCATTTAATCTATTGAAGGAGAAGCTCACTACTGCACCAGTGATTGTTGCACCTGATTGGGAGCTTCCCTTCGAGTTGATGTGCGATGCCAGTGACTATGCTATTGGAGCGGTACTTGGGCAAAGAAAAGATAAGTCATTTCATGTAATATACTATGCGAGTAGAACCTTAAATGAGGCCCAAAGGAATTATGCCACAACTGAAAAAGAACTTTTAGCAGTTATATTTGCATGCGATAAATTCCGGCCTTACCTAATAGGTTCTAAAATCATAGTATATACTGACCATGTTGCCCTTAAGTATTATTTTGCTAAAGCTGATGCTAAACCTAGGTTAATTCGATGGATTCTACTACTGCAAGAATTTAACCTGGAAATTAAAGATAAGAAGGGAACTGAAAATGTGGTCGCTGATCATTTATCCCGTCTGGAATCTAATTTTTTTTATTCACCTATTAATGAAAAGTTCCCTAATGAACAATTGCATGAAGTAGAAGTTTAAGGATTACCTTGGTATGCTGATATCGTTAATTATTTGGTTAGCAAAATCACTCCATATGGTTTATCCTACCAACAGAAAAAGAAATTTTTACATGATGTGAAGTTTTATTTTTGGGATGAACCATATCTCTTTAAAAATTGTGCTGACCAAATAATTAGACGATGCGTACCTAAAAGTGAACAGCTTAGCATTATACAGCATTGTCATTCTAGAGAGGTAGGAGGTCACTTTGGTGTGGAAAAAACGGCAGCAAAAATTTTATCTTGCGGATTTTATTGGCCCAGTTTGTTTCATGATTGCAGGAACTTCATTATGACTTGTGCTCAATGCCAAAGGACTGGCAATATTTCAAGAAGACATGAATTACCACAAAATAATATACTTGTAATTGAACTTTTTGACGTTTGGGGAATCGACTTTATGGGTCCTTTTCCCTCATCTTTTTCAAACAAATATATTCTTTTAGTTGTTGATTATGTTTCAAAATGGGTAGAGGCAGTTGCTCTACAAACTAATGACAACAGGGTTGTCATTAAATTTTTGAAAAAGAATATATTTTCAAGATTTGGGGTACCTAGAGCTATAATAAGTGATGGGGGAACACATTTTTGTAACAGGCAATTTGAGAAATTATTATTAAAATATGGAGTTACTCACAAAATTGCCACCCTTATCATCTACAAACGTGTGGACAGGTTGAGGTATCCAATAGGGAAATTAAGCGAATCTTAGAGAAAACTGTCAATGCATCCCGAAAGGATTGGTCTTTAAAACTTGATGATGCATTATGGGCTTATAGAACAGCTTTTAAAACACCTATTGGAATGTCCCCCTACAAGATGTTTTTTGGTAAATCATGTCACCTACCCGTAGAGCTTGAGCACAAGGCATACTGGGCCATAAAATACCTTAACTTTGAGTTGCAAGCTGCAGGTGAAAAGAGGTTGCTCCAATTGAATCACATGGTCGAGATGAGAGAGGAAGCATATGAAAATGCGAGAATTTACAAGGAGAGAGCAAAGCGATGGCATGATAAGAACATCTTACAGCGAGAGTTCTTGCCTGGTCAAAGAGTCTTATTGTACAACTCTCGATTGAAGCTATTCCCAGGTAAGTTGAAATCACGATGGTCTGGACCATTTGAAATTGTTAATGTGTTTCCTTATGGTGCAGTTGAGTTGAAGGCAGAAGACAACCGTACTTTCAAGGTAAACGGTTACTTCTCAAACATTACTATGAAGGGGAACATGTTGATAGAAATGCCACAACTGTGGATTTAGGAGATTCAAGAACTTGAACTGGAAAAGTTGGGCTAGCGACTATAAACTAAGCGCTTCATGGGAGGCAGCCCATGCTCAATAAGTATATACACTAGTGTTTTAATTTCCTTAAAAAAAAAAAGAAGAAGAAGAAACTAATTCAAGGCTGGATAAGAGCCGCCGGTGCATTCAAGACACTCCAAGGATGACAGACATTTTGGGAGGAATTTTCTTCCTGATGAACAATTTTACACCGGGAAGTACCAGTATTTCAATTTCTGCAACGACATTCTTTTCCTTAATTTTGTGATATATTAGGAACAATGAGGACATTGTCCAATTTAAGTGTGGGGAAGGGATTATAAATGTAGAAGTATAATGATTGCACACATCATGAGCTTACAAATCCCATGCTTTATTTATGTCCTTAAATTAAAATCTTGAAATTGACTTAGATTGGTGCCCTACTCGCCAACTATTGTGACTAGTTTACATAGTTAAAATTTAATAGTAAAATCTCTAGAGAACAGGGTTTACCCTATGTTTAGCCTTTGAACTTGAGATTGAGTCCTTAAGTTGAAAAAAACAAGCAAGTTTACTTCAAGGAAAAATTGGTTGGGATAAATCTCTCTTGAAATTTCTTTGAGAATACCTTAACACCTAGTGAAAGAGGTAAATGAAATATTTTACTTAGTGATCCCTTTAAAAAAAAAAAAAAGAGCCTTTACTCCAATAACTTAGGAAAGTGAGTTAAGAGTATCCAATCTTAAATGTTAGTGTGAGGAAGAGTTCGTAGGGGTCCCTTTAAAACCTGGTCACTTAGGCGATGAGCCTAGGATGTGCTGACTCAATGAACTCACAATAACGAGAAGGGCGGAAAGGAAAAAATTTAGTACCTTAATGAAAACCAGGTTGACATGGGCGAGCTTTGGTCCCTCATAAGAGTGAAGTCTCACTCCGCTGTCAATTAAGGAAAAAAAAAAAGGGAGAAATTATAGGAAAAAAATGGATACCATATACTTTCACTCCTTGTTATCTTGTTTAGAGAAGTAAAATTGAGGGAGATGATACTTGCTAATAACCAATGAAGTTTAAATGAACGTTTTTCCTTATGGACTAAGTATTGTTTTCTATTGTTAAACACTGGGATTAAAAATCTGTTGTATTCAGATTAACTACTAAATTTCAACTAGATATACTAGTTACAAATTTCAGTATGGTCAAACAATGGGCACCAGAAGTTCAATGATGGATTTCTCTTGTTTAAATCAATTATTTTTGCTTGAGGACAAGCAAAAGTTCAAGTGTGGGGATGTTGACAAGATCACATTATACTTATATTTTCTCTTGGACTTATATTAAATTTATTTCAATATTATAAGAAAATATAAAGAAATGATACTTAATGGTGTTTATTGTGAAAATACAGGTTTTGAGGACCCAAAAGTAAATTACAATTTAATTGGAGGAGTTTTTCACAAAATTGAAGAAGCGAGCGGAGGATTGCAATAAAGGCCGCTGGCCTTAGGCCGGCCTACATTCAAGGCCGCCGGCTTTGAGCCGGCCTATATTAAACCGGCCTTAAAAAGCATTAAAGCCGCCGGCCTTAAAGCCGGCCTACATTCAAGGCCGCCGGCCTTGAGCCGGCCTTGAACCGGCCTTCATTACTCTCTGGATATCCATTGCGAAAATCTCTCCAAAATCGTATCTTATTTAATTTGCTGACTCAAATCCTCATCAGATCAACCTTATCCCCTCCTCTTTAGATCTATAAATAGGCCCCTTGTGTGAACCTTGGGAGCATCCCCTTTTGTTTTGATTCTTTGTTTTAACATCCTTTGTCTTTCTTTGAAATCATTAGAATTCCCTTACGAACTTTAGGATTTTATGTTTTCTTTAATTCCTTTACATTTCATGTTATTCCAAATTTTAGTTTGAAGAAAGAAAGTTATTTTGCTGAAGTTCTTGAAGATTATAGCTATTGTTTCAATTACTTTATTTTCTTTTATGCCATTTATTAGTTTATTCTTGTTGTTCAATATGAATTCCATTGCACCTATTTATTTCAATTGTTTTTATGCAATTCATACTATAATGTTCTAAATCATCCTTGTGGGAAATATGATGAAGTCATAATTTAAACTAAAATGATCATTGTATTCATGTTATAGGAAATGTAGATATGCGGAATTTTCATATAAGAAGTCCTGCTATGAATTGTATTTTGTAATTGAAATCAATGCATAGAAATGTAAATGACTCGAAAGAGAAATTTAGGTTTTATGAGGAATTCTTAAGTAAGATTTAATAATTCATGTGGAAGCAGCGTTATTGAATTTTATTAGAAATTGACCTAAGTGTTTCATGCAATATTTTTATTAAATTTTTCACTAAGGGATTAGGAGAAATTATTTTAAAGATATTAGGCAATCATATAATTGGGAAATTTATGATTGTGAATTAGAATCCTCATTTGATTTGAATTAGCAGGAGCTATTAAATTAAATTGAGGTAACATTACTTTAACACTTAATAAAGGATTAAGGTTTTGTTAATTTCTTGTGAAAATCCATATAGCTATGAGTTATTATAACATGAAGGCAATATGATTAGTAGAATTAGGGTGGATTCTATTTCCCATCATCAATTCATCATTTTTCAAACACAATTCTCTTTTTAAGCATTTAGTATAATTCATTCAATTCTCATCAAATATCATTGCCTAAATAATAGTAGAAATTGATAAAGGTCTATTACTTAATCAATCTTCGTGGTTCGACACTCTTCTCTCACTATAATACTTGATCCGATCCGGTACACTTGCCGGTATTTATTCACGCTCATTTTATATCTCTTTTTGCGTGGATCACTAAGTTAGGAACTAAGTTATTGTTCTCTACTACTTGTCATCCACAGATTGATGGTCAAACTGAGGTAGTAAATCGAACCTTTTCTACTTTGTTGGGGGCTGTCATTAAAAAGAACATTAAACGTTTGGAGGATTGTTTGCCGCATGTTGAATTTGCCTATAATCGTATAATGCATTCTGCTACTAAGTTTACTCCTTTTGAAATTGTGTATGGTTTTAATCCACTAACTCCTTTGGATTATCACCTTTGCCTATTTCTGAGTATGTTAATCTAGATGGCAAGAAGAAAGCAGAATTTGTTAAATAGATCCATGAGAAGGCAAGGCTAAACATTGAGCGAAGAACAGAGCAGTATGTGAAACAAGCTAATAAGGGTCGTCGACAAGTTGTTTTTGAACCTAGAGATTGGGTTTGGGTTCACATGCACAAAGAGCGGTTTCCTGTGCAGCATCGATCTAAACTACTTCCTAGAGGCGATGGACCATTTCAAATCCTTGAGCGCATCAATGATAATGCATACAAGATAGATTTACTCGGTAAGTATCAAGTAAGTGCTATATTTAATGTTACTGATTTGAGTCCTTTGATGCAAGCGATGATTTGAGGACAAATCCTTTTCAAGAGGAGGGGAATGATGAGAGCCATGATGGGAGCCAAGCCAGAAGATGGAATGTGGATCCTCTTGAAGTGCCACCTGGACCAATCACAAGAAATCGAGTGAAACGATTCAAGGAAGCACTTAACGGGTTGATAAAGGATGTCCATGAAGTCGGAAAGGATTGGAGCAATCTTGAAGCTGGAATGGATTGGAACAACCATGGGAATGCCCTTGCTCTTGTACAAGTCATACCGGATACGGGGTGAAGAGGGCGTGTCTTTATAAGGCACGGCCGTATAGGAGTCTGGAGGTTCCATAGAATCATACATGGTCATATACACGGTTAAAAGGCACGGCCGTGTATGGTGTCAAGAATTTCCACAGAAAGATACACGATTAGAAGTACACGGTCGTGTATATTATCAAGAAGTTCCACAGAATTATACACGGCCAAAGTACGCGGCCGTGTATCTCTCCGACACCGGCCTTCACGTCTTGTTTTGTTATTTTTATGCACTTATTGAAGTGATGTTGTTTTGGGCCTTTATTGTTACGAATTGTAAACCCTAATATAAAGCTCCTAGGGTTTAGAACATTTAGGATATAGAACATACAACATTAAAGTTTGAAAAACACTTTTGAGAGAATTCCTCTCTTAGTTCTTTAAAGAACTAACCTAGAACTTATCAGATTTTATTTTCCGTAGCGTTCATCCCGACTTATCAATCGGTCTTTCATCCCGATTGTGGCGTCTTCATATTATACCAAGGTTCTTGTCTCGCTTATAGACAACGGGTCGCGGTTTTCACTTAAGGGTGTTTGGCATCTTAGCTAACAAATTTCGAACGTATTGGTATTGGGTTTCGTCACACGTTGGCGTGGTTCGTATCAGTTAGGAATCCGATCAAACTGATTTCGTATTAGTTTGGTATCAGAGCTAATCGATTCGTATCAGGTTCTCTTCTCACCAAAATGTCCTAACAAACCACCTGCATGTGCTTCCCTCACCAATAATTCCCTCACAGACCCAGATGGAATACATAGTTTTCCTGATTTATACAGAAATCCCTCTATCACGCAATATCCATCATACATCCTGCCCCCATGACACCTCTCCATGACAGTTTTGAATTCCTCATCACATATATATTGTTCTTTCAACAACTCAAAACCCAGTAGTTTTGACTGAAGAGAAGTGATAAGTACATACCGTCGTGATAAAGCATCAACAACAATATTCTGATTACCCTTTTTGTACTTTATCACATAAGCAAAACCCTCTAGAAACTCCACCCACTTAGCTTGGCACTTAGACAAATGATGTTGTCCCCTAAAATGTTTCAAAGATTCATGATTTGTATAAATAATAAACTCTTTTGGGAGGAGATAATGCTGCCATGTCATGAGAGCCCTTACTAAGGAATAAATTTCCTTATCATATATAGAATAGTTTAAAGTTACACTACTCAACTTCTCACTAAAGTATGCTATAGGTCTCTTTTCCTGCAATAATGCAGCACCAATTCTAATCCCGAAGCATCACATTTCAACTCAAAAACTTTGTCAAAATAAGGTAAATCCAATAATGGAGCACAAGTGAGTTTTTCTTTTATCTCTTCAAAACTCCTTTGGGCTTTTTCACTCCAGACAAAAGGTACATTCTTTTTAGTCAGTTCTGTGAGAGGACTGACAATACTATCGAAATTTTGGACAAAGTGTATAAAAAGATGCAAATCCATGAAAACTTTTTACCTCAATAACTGAAGTAGGTGTTGGCCATTCCTTGATTGCCCTCACTTTCTCCTCATCCACCCTAACACCTGAACCAGATACAACAAAACCCAAAAATGTTACCTCAGTTTGGCAAAAGGAACACTTCTGGATATTTGCAAATAGTTGTTGTGTCCTCAATACTGAAAATACTGCCCGAAGATGCTCCACATGTTGTTCTGGGTCTTTGCTGTAGATTAGAATATCATCAAAATAAACAACAACAAATTTTATGCTTTCAGTACATGGTTCATCAACCTCATAAAAGTACTAGGAGCATTACTTAAACCAAAGGGCATAACTAACCATTCATATAATCCATGACGTGTTTTGAAAGCAGTCTTCCATTTATCCCCTTCTCTCATCCGAATCTGGTGATATCCGCTTTTAAGATCCACTTTGGTAAGATCCACTTTGGAGAAAACCTATGAATCATGCAACTCATCTAACATATCATCAAGTCTAGGAATAGGATACCTGTATTTGATGGTGATTTTGTTGATGGCTCTACTATCAATACACATTCTCCAAGTACCATCCTTCTTAGGAACAAGAAGGGTAGGAACAGCGCATGGACTGAGACTCTCTCTAACAAACCCCCATTCAATCAATTCATCTACCTAGCGTTTCAATTCCTTAGCCTCCTTGGGATTCATGCGATATGTAGGTCGGTTTGGTAAAGCTGAACCGGGCATAAGATCAATAGCATGCTCTATCCCTCTTAAAGGTGGTAATCCTACTGGCAAATCATCAGGAAAAATGTTAGTATACTCATTCAATACCTGAGAAACTGCTGGAGGTAGAGATTGTGGCTCTTGTAACCCTAATACACATCTCATCTAAAGCAAGTATGTTGGAGCCTCTTCTGTGATTAACCTTTCCATCTCACCCTATCCCATCAATAATACTTTCTTTTCCTCAGAATCATCACTCTGTATTAAAACCCGTTTAACTTCTGATGCTCGACTGATTTGTTGCTGGACATTTTTGGACCTCTGAACGTGACATAGGATTCAAAATAAACTCGTTTGCCTTCCTTTTAGAACACATAAGTATTCTTGAAGCCATCATGTAAGACCCCTCCCGTCATATAACCAAGGTCTACCAAGCAATATATGGGATGCACACATAGGCAAGATATCACATTCAATCTCATCACAATACTTGTCCCCTATACTGAAGAGTACCCTAGCTCTTTGGGTCACATACAAACTTCCTTGATCACTAAGCCAATGCAATTTATATGGTTTAGGATGTGGAATAGTTGTAAGTCTAACTTCGATACTAACGAGACAGCTACTACATTGGTACAACTACCTCCATTAATTATAAGGACACATAAATTTCCTTATATCCTATGAGAAGTATGGAACAAGTTTTCCCTTTGTTCTTCATCCTTATTAGCAAATGTAGTTAATGTTTGTCGCAACACATTAGCATATTGAAGCATTTCACTAGACATTGTTGAATTCAAATTTAATCACCACAATAATAAAATTCCCTACTCCTTTCAAATCACGGTGCAACAATTTTTTTTTTTTTCAAATTCCACAAGACACTCACTTCACAAACAACTCCATGTCAATTTGGGCTTTAAACAACAACAACACACTCACGTTGTAATAATCCACTCCCACGGCAACAACAACAAAATGTACTCCACTTCCACGTCAATAACAATAAAAATATACTCCACTTCCAACATAAGTTCTAACCGCAACTTTACACAAATAGGCAACAATTCAAATTTGAAAATCAAACCACTTCCATAATTGCAACCCTTCCACAATTGGTAAGAAATGATTTTCAAATTCAAACAAACACTCATTAACTCCCTCAACTTAATGGATGTGTTTGAATTCAAATAGATTCCCTATTATCCCACACAATGCAAATATGGAAAATTGCACTCCTCCAATTCCGAAATTGCATAAAGATTCACAAAAACACACTCCACAAGCTTCTTCAAACAATACATCAATCACGGTATAGATAAGGTAACTTTCAAATTCAGAAATTGAATGAATAACACACTTCTACTCCTCTTCCCTTCCACAAGAATGATCAACCACAAGAAGCTACAACAAGCCCTTCAATTCAACTTCAACAAGCAGCAAATCCAATTCTCAATCAAGACAATTTCACAACTCAATTCACAATACACAATTTCGGATCACAATATAAAGAACCCTAAATGAGCGTGATGATCGAGAATTTAACCAACACTTAATCCCTTCTCTTAACTTGTGCTCTGATACCAAAAGATGATGTGCTCAAAACCAAGTCCAAGCACAATCAAATGAATTAAATAAACAAACCCCAACTCACATACAAAACCGGTCTAATGGAATCAATAAATTGCGTAACTCTAATTGAATTTTGATGAACATCCAAAGGTCAAATGATGCAGTTACAATCCATATTTGTAATCTTCACCATATAACAACAATAATAAGTGAAATCCACGTGAATCAAATCAAGAGGGATTGATCAAAACCGTGACTCCAACTTCTTCTACAATTCCAATTCATGTCACATAAGAAGATGTTGATATCAAGTACTAAAAACAATCAATCTTTAACAAAATAATTGATCACAAATTGCAATAAAAATTATGCCTAAGAAAAATCCAAATCAACCCTAGATATGACTCACTAGTGATGAAATGAAAACACAACAAAGAAGGAATTGATACTACTCACAATTACCTTTTGTTGCACTCGCTACAATTTCAACTCTTGGAAATTGAAATTGATAAGAGAATTGGAACTAGGGAAACCCTAAGCCCTCTCACGAAAATGTGAAGTGTATAATATGAAAAATGGCCTCCTTAAACCCTACTATAGGCAAGTATTTATACTTGCTACTCCTAGGGTTAGGAAATGGTAAAAAATTAGAAGTTTGCTACTTTTAAGGTGGCTGGCCCTAAATGGAAATTACAATAAAATGAAAGTGTCCCAAAAGAAAAATACAACATAAAATAGTCCATACAAAGGAGAAATGTATAAAGAAATGAATCTTCATGATGCCGGTCTTCAAGATACTTTTGAATTAGGCCCCATTGAGAATCCTGACTCATTTAAAAGTATAGGTGATTTGGTATCCTGTAGGACTGATAAGTGAGCCTACTGAAATGCATTATAATCATAATGTAGGGATGTAGAAAATAGATTAGTTTTCTCAAGATGAGGTTCCTCAAGCAAGATTCGCAAAACTAAATTATGGAGACCCTTAGCTCGAGCCCTAGTGATAGGTCTTGTGGGAAGCTAATTCCTATAAAAAATTATCACTGTAGTCTCCTAGTACCTGAGATACTATAAGGGGTGGTTGCTCTTGCCCCTCCATCTCTAGGATATGACTCATCTGCAACATATATAATGGTCTATCATCTACTATGACCTCCTTTAACTCAAACTGTCTCACCGATGTTGTTTTATTCTTTCTTGTTTCACTTATATGTCTTTGAACCTTTTGGCCCTCTATTGGTTTACTCATCTGCCCCTGAACCTTTCGGACCTCTAATGGTTGACACATTTGTATTTGAATCGCTTGGTCTTCTAAAGGTTAACTCATCTGACTATGAACCTTAGGAACCTCTGATGGTTGACACATCTACTTTTGAACAGCTTAGTCCTCTAAAGGTTGACTCATTTGACTATGAACTTCTGATGGTTGACTTATCTATCTTTGCATCTCTTAGACCTCCAATGGTGACATAGGGTTCAATACTATATGTTTACCATCATGCTAGAACATATAAGTATTTCTATAACCATCATGTAAGACTTTCCTATCATATAAGCACGACCTGCTAAGCAATATATAGGATGCACATAGGGGAAGAATATCACATTTAATCTCATCATAGCATTTATCCCCTATATTGAAAGGTACCTTAGCTCTTTAGGTCACATGTAAACTTCTCTAACCACTTAGCCAATGTAATTTATAGGGCTTAGGATGCGGGGTAGTGACAAGTTTCAATTTCAATACTAATGAGGCTGCCACAACATTAGTACAACTACCACCATCAACAATAATGACACATAGGTTACCTTATACCCTACAAGAAGTATGGCATCATCCTTAGTTATAAAAGAAGTCAAAGCTTGGCACAATACATTAGTAGGCAAAAACATTTCACTTGACATGATTGTTCACTACTTCACAAACCAATATAACCCTATACACCTACAATGCAATTAAGCAATCAATGCTACAAATACTTCTCTACACTTCAATTATAGTAAAATAAATGAAGAAAAAATTAAACACTTCTAAGTAGTTAAGTTATTGAATTCAATTAAGCAAGTGTTTAAGTAATAATACTCTATAACTTTTACACTTAAATGCTTGTTTTTCTTTTTTCAATTTCAAACTTCACTACTTAACTTTCCCTTTTAGTCACGACACACACACACACTTCAATCTCCACGTGTAGCACCTTCCTCACACATACCTCCACAATAATTCATTCCGCTACACACACAACACTTCACTTTATGGTGCAATACCCTTCAACTCAATATACACACACACAACTCCACCAATTGAATACACTCCCTTACACCGCCACACATACACACACAAACACGACAACAAATTCAAATTGACACCCTTAATGCAATTTACTCCAAAATGGTAAGAATCAATTTCAAATTCAAATGAAATGTAATCAATACCACTTAATAACTTCTTCAAGCTTAATGGATTTGTTTGAATTCAAATAATTTCCCTATTCTCCACACAAATTCAAATCTTGAAATTGTAAATTACACTCCTTAATTCCAAAACTCTTACAAGAATTCACTTCTCTTTTATCACAAACAATGTATTTCTAATTCCACAACAAACACTAAGAAATACACTTCTTACTCCACCAATTCCCTTCATGAAAAATCAAGAACAAAGGAGTTACAACAAGATATCCACTTCTACTATAACAAACAACAAGTACGACACCATAATAACAAAATCAAGTACTTCAATTCCACCTCAACACTTCGGATCAATAAGTAGAAATTCAAGAACCCTAATTTCAAGGTGTGATGATCACGAAAATTCCCTTCTAAAAAACCAATGCTCTGATACCAAGAGATGATGTGCTTCACTTGATGATTGTAATTAAACAATAAAAAATGAAGAATCATACAACAAACCACAATATGCGTGATTTCAACAAACTCACTAAAATCCCTAAAACTTAAGGGTGGTTCTACGGAAATGAGGATAAGTTTCACTTGTAAATGTAATATATATAAAAGATGGCATAAATAAGAACTAATTCCAATCAATTGAGGTGTGACCCCAAATTGAAATTAGAAGCCTAAATGGCGTGTTCAAGAACAAGTAACCAATTCCAATCATACACTAGATATAACACACTAGCAACAATTGAAAACAACTTAAGAAATATTGATGTTAATCACAATAATCCTTAAGCCATTCATCACAATTCCATGGATGAAATTAATAAGAGTATGAGATGTGAAAGGGGGTAGCTTTCCATGTGATGTGCTCAAAACCAAGTCCAAGCACAATCAAATGACTCAAGAAAACAATTCACAATCAATCACAAAAACCGGTCCAATGGGTTCACAAATCACGTGAAACCCTTATGAAATTTGGATGGAAAAAGTAGATCAAATGATGTAATTGCAATCCCTATTTGTAATCTTCACCAAGTGACAACAAATGGAATGAGATCCACGTGAAAATCAGATCAAAAATGGAAGCAACAAAACCATGATTTCCACTCTTCCTCCAATTCCAATTCACACCAACACTAAATTGAGATATAGTTCAAGTACTAAAGGAACAATCAATCTTAACAAGACAATTTTTTATGAATTACACTCACAAATAATTCCAAGAAACTTCAAATCCACCCTAGATATGACTCACTAGAGAATAATGAAAAACAACAAAGAAGAAATCGATATGACTCACAATTTTCCCTTGTCGCACTCGCCACAATTCCAATTCTTAGGTTGAAATTGATAAGAGATTTTTGAACTAGGATGAACCCTAATTCCCACACGTGAAGTGTTATGTTTAATTTGAAAAAAATGGCTTCCTCAAACCCTATTCTAAGCAAGTATTTATACTTGCTACTCCTAGGGTTAGAAAATGGTCAAAATTATAAGTTTGCCACTTTTAAGGTGGCTAGTCCTAAATGAAAATTACAAGGAAATGAAAGTGTCCCAAAACCAAATACAACTAAAAATAGTTCATAAAAGGAGAAAATATATAAAAGAAATGATCCTTCATAATGCCGGTCTTCAAGAAACTTTTGAATTAGGTTCCGTAGAAAACCCTGATTCGCTTAATAGTATAGGTGTTTTTGTATCCTATAGGACTGATAAGTGAACTGCTGAAATGCATCAAAATTATAATGCAAAGATATAGGAAGTAGGTTAGTTTTCTCAAGATTAGGTTTCTCTAGCAAAACCCTCAAAGCTAGATTATGGAGACCCTTAGCTTAGGCCCTGGTGATAGGTCCTGAAGGAGTCTGATTCCTATCACCATGGGACAAAATTTTTGATTTGTCAAATGTTCAAAAAGTCTCCTAAAAACCCTAGTTAGCAAGTATTTGTACTTGCTCCCATTAAGGTAAAACAAACAAA
>JBBMOL010002147.1:0-28034 GCA_037954665.1 Laguncularia racemosa | reverse complement strand
ATTGATAAGTATAATTAACACTTGTATTTTAGATGATTCTATTTGTTTGTGTAATAATTGATGTTATCTTGAAGAATTTTGATACTTAAAATAGAAATGTTTCAGTTTCAGGGATGAGGACCACTATTTTGAGAAAAGATATTGATTTGGATTGAAATCAGAGAGGAATACATGAAGAAAAATACTTTTTGGATGGAACAGCAGATATACACGGCCGTGTGAAGGAATCAGGTGACTACACGGTTAGTATACACGCCTGTGTATACGACCGTGTATCAGCGTGGAAGAGTTTTAGGACAGATCAATACACGGTTGGAATACACACCCGTGTAAACCAACCGTGCATAGGAACATATTGAGGAGGACACACGGTTGAGTTACACACCCGTGTAGTAAACCGTGTATGAAGAACAAAGAAGCCAGAGGCATACACGGCTATTACAAACGGCCGTGTGGGATATACATGCCCAGAGTTCACTTAGTTAGAGAGATACACGGTTTGTATACACGCCCGTGTAGTAGGACCGTGTATCTATCGAAGGAAGGATATCTTCAAATCGATTTTAAATCTTTCGTCCAATTTTGGAGGATATCTTCTACATGCCAGAGAGGAAGCTACCCTAGGTATAAATAGTCATCTTTGAAGAGAGAGAAGGAGTTTTTTGGAGGAGGAGAAAAGGAGAGAAAAAAGAGGAGAGCGCAAAAGAGAAGGCCAAGAGGCCGAAAGGCCGAGGAGGCCGAAGGGCTCATGCACAGGAGTTTTCTCTTTCTTTTTCCTTCTATTTTCATTGAGTTATATCTTGAAAATCCTTAGTGGCTAGTTGTTTCATTCCCGAACCTTATGAATTCTAATTGTTATGTAATATGGGATTGATTGCATAGTTAATGAGTATTGGAATTCTCTGAATTTATTCATGTTGTTCATGTAGTGTTGCTAATTTGATGTATGGCCAACATTGGGTTTGCATTGATTTCTTATAAGATGATTGGGAAATCTCTTGTTTGAATAGATCTTACATGAATAAAGGAATTCGTATGTAATCTAGGGATAGAGAACGTGAATTTTCCGTATTAGGTTAAATTAGATAATTTGATCTAATTGAGGGTTCAAGAGTGTTAATGCAATTCTAATTGATTTTGATAGAAGAGGGATCTTTATCAAAGCGATTAGGGTTAGGAGCTAGTGATTCTGGGAAGAACATTAGCTTAGTGTTAGATACTCCGCGGTTTAGAGATAACCATTGCTTGTTAACTAGTTTATTGAAAGGGCAAAGTTACATGACAATTAGAGGAGTAATAAGGGTAGGGTATTTTCTTAGTTATCAGATTAATAATTTAGTTATAGTGTTAATTTTAATTGCTATAGGTTTTGTTAAGTATTCCTAATTTAATCTAAAACCTCTCGAATTTGTGCGGTTAGATAGTTGGTTTAGAGTTAGTATTAGTACTTGCTGGTCCTTGAGGAGACGATATCCGTGCTTAACTCTATACTACTGTAATCGATAGGTGCACTTGCCTAATTGATCGCAAGGAAGAGTCGGAGTAAAAAGGATTTTAATTTGTATGATTGCGATGCGTTTCAACATCCACAATTCGCCTTTCTTATCACTTAATCTTATTAAGCACTTGTATTCAAAATACCAATAGTAGATTTCCAGTATTAATCCAAGTAAGTGAAACTTTTACCCTTTATCATTTAACAAAAAATCTCAAAGTTAAGATCAGACTTACAATCATAGAACTCAGGCATATACATCCACTTATTTCCTAGATCTTTTTCCCCTTTTTGGATTGGAAGAGTTCAACCTTTTAGTACTTTTCTTAGTCAATTAACCCATGTAACGAACTTTTAATCGATAATCCCGGGCTCATCACCCAAGTTAACAGACGTTATCCCCTCAAGCATAGAGGGCGTCCCTTGGATTTACTTGTTCGGGTTGAATTAACTAATCAATTCCTTTCTTTTAGTGAATAAGAGCGGTTTCCTTAGCCAGTAAGTCCCAGATCAGACGATCTTAGGCTACTAGGTTTTTAGATACCCCTTCGAAACCTCTACCACTCAAATCCAAATATTCTAATTTAAAGCCTCATTTAGTTCAGTTTTCTCGGATTTTACTCATAACCCTTGTAGCGAGCTTTTAGCCAATGATCCCGTGTTCATCACCAAGTCAATAGATGTTATTCCCCCGAAAGAGCACCCTCGGACATAATTACTCGAGTCAATGAGATCCACTTCTGAACTATTTGTTATTGTTCATCAGTTTTTTTTTTTTTTTTTTTATCATCAAATTCTCCCAATTTGTGTTCTATTCCATTATTTTTGTAGGGAAAGTCACCAAGCTATAAGTATCACTTGTTCCTTCATTCAAGATCGCAAAATCAAATCCTAAATCTGAAATGAAAGCCTAAATAACAAGTAAGTCTCCCTCACATGGATACATACTATAAACTCTAAAAAGGTAAAGAGAATACAAAATAAGAGAATAATGCAAAATTCGAAAATTTCCCATGAAATAGCTACCTATACAAGTGCAATTTCATGTTTCCTGAGCAACTATTTCTCATCATCATTAATCTTCCAAATGTTACTTAAACAAGGGAAATTGAGCATTTAAAAGTCCATAAGTTCATTGCTCTTGTGATATCTTTCTATTCTTTCTATTCCCTTTCCCACACTTAAAATCAGACATTGTCCCCAATGTCTGCCCACAAAGTACACTAAGGAAAGAAAATAGAAACAAGGAAAATAAAAGGAGAAAGAAAACTGAAACTCCCTTGAAATCTATAAGTGGCAAGTCATTCACAGGGGAAACTCCATTCAAGTGCAAAATCCTCGAATCATCCTTCTGAGATCATCAGCTTTCAACATTCAATCAGCACCAGCGAAAGTCTAAATGGGTATAGATAAATCCTAAAAAACAAAACACGCTAAAAGAGAAACTAAAAGAAATGATTATCACCAAAACAAATAGCACAAGTCAATATCATCCAAGTTTATCACAGATAATCAAAGTCACAGCAAATAGTCAACAGAAACAATTCAGGGGTTATACAGACAAGTTAGCAAATAGTTAGGAAAAATCAGTCATCATCCATCTCAGACATATAGTCTTCATCGTCAGAGTTTTCCTCAGCAACCATTCGCTCCTTGCCTGGTTTGTGGGGGCTTTCCTCTGATGGAGCAGGTAGAGTAGAAGACGATCCCCCCTCAGTATGCCTCTATCGGCTGATCGGTTCGGGAGGGATCACGTCTTCTTCGCTTGAGCTGGCACAGGAAGAGAACTGAATGTCTAACTTCTCACCAAGCTTGGTGAAGCAATCGATTAAAAACTTCTTCAGTCTCTTCTGCGCGTTTTTCCACCTTAGTGATCTTCTGCTTCATCATTTTCTGGTTTTTCTTTATTTCTCCCACATCATGCGATAGCTGAGAAAACCAACTCTAGCATCTGCACATTGACGGACGGTTCAGCCTCCAATTGTGGTTCCTCTTCTTCCTCTTCCCCTATCTCCTCTTCAGCGCCAACGTCAATTGGTTGGAAATTCCAATCGCTTAATATCCTGCCTTAAGCTTCAGTGATCGCCCATGAAATCATTAGGTGCTCGATGTGGGAATAGACCCAGATTTTTCAAAATTCTAATAATTAGAGCACCTAGGAAAACCCCTTTCGGTCCTTTCTCTACCTGGCGTTGAAGGCAAAAACACCCACATTGACGCGGGTTCCAGTATGCATGGCCCACAACTGAAATAAGTCTCTAGCGTTAACAACGCCCTCTGAATCGATCCTACCAGTGTAGAGCGAGCCATAATGTAATGTAGGATATGATGTACTCTATTTTTCAGTTGAGAGGCCTTGGTGTGAGAGGCACTGTAGGCACTAATACCATACTAAGTCCATAAGAGATAGAACTCGCTGAGCCCCACGAAACCGGATAGGGCGTGAAACTCAGGGGTTTGAGAGAAAAGCCTCATCATAGATGCCCATAGCCTCTATGAACTCAGTCATGGACATCTTATGGTACTCACCCTGGGCCAGAAACTCAACTTCGTTTCTTACACCAGCATTCATTGTACCTGAGATCTTGAAGGTGGCTAGAAAGTAAGAATGAACTCCTCGTATAAGTCTTCTTCAATCATGAACAGGTGAAACCAGGCTCGGTCAGCTAGAGCCTCTCAATTTATTGGACCAACCCAAATCTTCTCAAAACGTCCCAGTCCAACACCACATTCGGTTTGATGACCTTTTTCGACTTATATAGGGTAAAAAGTTCTTTATCCTTCTTTCGAATATTTACAGGGTATCGAAGAGCTCCAGATTAGCTTGAAACTACCCGTTTCGGATCGGCTTCTTTTCTTCTTTTGAGCAACAGTCTTGACGCGTAGCATCTGAAAAGGGAAATAAGCAGAACTTGATCATACCAAGAATAAAAGAGTCTAAAACAAACAAAGCCGTAGGTAATACATCAAATAATCACATCGTAAACAAGGAACTCCACCATTAGCATCACGGAAGCACGCAAAAACCATCAAAATTAAGGTTCATAGCATCATACACGGTTCTTGGGCACGGGAGTGTATTGTAGCCGTGTATATAAGAAAATCCCCGCCAAAATTGAAAAACAACTCATAAACGGCCATGTATTGCAAGAAATTACGAGAGATCATCATCACATGCACTAATGGTGCTTAAAGCAAAAATCCCTTCAGCATGCATCCAAAATACGTCCCAATCACAAAGGATCACGCATGAACAGTTCGAAACCCTAGATTTTATAATCCAAACAAAGATCGAGCAATGGAGAATGGAAAAAACTTCATAAATCGCATGAAAAACATCATCTATACTCAGATAAACAAAAGCCCTAAGGTTTCATTATCCTCCACATGTCATAAACACGCCACATTCACATGGAAATCTGACCTTGAGTGAGAAAATAGAGAGGGAAGCAAGAGAAAGGAAGAAGAATGAGAGAGATCTTACCTTGTCAAAGCAATGTGAGAGGGAAACCAACAAGGGAATGGAAAGTGAATGATGTATAGAGAGAAAAAAAAAATATGTAGATGAGAGTGTACTGAAAATGAGGGGTACGGTTTATCAAAAAGGGTATAAATACCCGAACACTCACGGTCCCCATACACGGGCGTGTAATGCGCCCATGTATAGGCCTAAGCTCTCTTTTTTTTTTTTTTTTTTTTTTTTTTGCGAAAGCACGGGTATAACACACGGCCGTGTTATACAACCGTGTACCCTCTGACTTCTAGTTAGAAAAACTTACCTCTCATACACGGTCGGACACATCGCCCGTGTGTCCTGACCGTTGTGTTCCTCTGTGGCTTGCTCCCCATACACGGATTTGATAAACGGCCGTTTCCCTTAGCCGTGTCTTCCTTGTTCAAAATTTCCTTATATACACGGTCAGTCACACGCCCATGTGACTTGACCGTGTATTACTCTGTGGTTTACCTTTCTCTCTACCGGGCGTTGATACACGCCCGTGTATGTCATCCATGTGTCTCCTGAAGGTTAAAATTTTCCTTCTCTTGATATTTCTTGAAGTCCATCTCCTCAAAAAGCTTCTTCATAAATACTCCTCTGCAAAACCTTGGAAAAAGAAAAAAAAAATGGTGATAACTTAAAACAAAATGATACTTACCTAATTGCATGGGTTGCCTCCCATCAAGCGCTTTTTGTTTAACGTCATTTGCTCGACAAAATGAAGCTCCTTTTGATTAAGTCACCAGAGGGTGGAGTCTAAACTCCTCTCGGCCCTCTTTCTCCCCTTGAGTCCCAAAATATAGCTTCAGGCGCTATCCATTTGCCTTACAAGTGTGCCCATCCGGGTGTTCCAATTCCACAGCTCCATGGGGAAAGACTTTGTGTACTTTGAATGGTCCAGACCATCTCGATCTCAACTTGCCCGGAAAAAGTTTCAACCGCGAGTTGAACAAGAGAACGTGATCTCCCTCACGGAATTGTTTCGGATGATGAATCCGCTGGTCGTGATTACCTCTTCACCTTCTCTTTATAAATGCACATGTTATCATAGGCCATCGCGCGCCATTCATCGAGTTCGTTCAACTGAAACTTCCTCTTTTTTCCAGCAGCCTCTAGATCCATGTTGAGAGTACGCATAGCCCAAAAGGCTCGATGTTCTAACTCCACTGGCAGGTGGCAAGCTTTCCTAAACCTAGTCGATATGGAGTGGTACCCAAGGAGTTTTTATGCAGTCCTGTAGGCCCACAATGCATCGTCTAGTTTTTCCGACAGTCCCTTCAGTGGTGCTCCACTGTCTTTTCTTGAATTCTTTTGAGTTCACGGTTTGAAACTTCCACTTGACCACTCGTCTGAAGATGATAGGGGGTTGCTAATCTATGGGTGACTCCATACCGCTTCAGCACTTTCTTCCAATTGCACATTACAGAAATGTGTTCCCCTATCGCTAATTAAAGCCCGTGGTGCTCCAAACCTAGAAAAAAGTTTCTTTAAGAATTTCACCACTACTTGGCATCATTGGTGGACAAAGCTTGGGCTTCTACCCATTTGGACACATAATCACTGCCACGAGTATATACTTATTCCGAAAGAATTTGGGAAAGGGCCCACGAAATCGATCCCCCACACGTCGAAGATCTCACACTCCAAAATGAAGTTCTGGGGCATCTCATCACGTTTTGATATACTACCCACACGTTGGCACCTGTCACATGTCTTCACAAAACTGAAGGAGTCTTTGAATATACTTGGCCAATAAAATCCGGATTCTAAAACCTTGTGGGTTGTCCGATTCACACTATAATGACCGCCAGTTGGCCCGGTGTGACAGAGTGCTTCAAAATCTCTTGCCCTTCTTGCTCGGTTACACATCGTCTAATCACTTGATCTGCACAAACATGAAACAAGAACGGTTCCTCCCAAAAATAGTGCTTTAACTCAGCAAAGAACCGCTTCTTTTGCTGAGGCGTTTTGTCACTAGGGAGTACTTTGCAAACAAGATAGTTAGCAAAATCAGCAAACAAGGATCGGAAGTGTCACTTACCCCGTTAATCTGATAAAGTCCTTCCTCTGGAAAGCATCATCAATCTCATCTTCATCCAATTTCTCCAAATGCGGGTTCTCCAATCGAGAAAGATGATCCGCAGCTAGATTCTCTGCTCCCATTTTTATCTCGAATCTCCAAATCGAATTCTTGGACAAGCAATATCACTGAATGAGTCGCGGTTTGGCATCTGTCTTAGATAATAAAAACCTGAGAGCTGAATGGTCAGTGTAAACAATTACCTTAGACAAAATTAAATAAGACCGAACTTGTCAAAAGCAAAAATTACAGCAAGAAGTTCCTTTTCGATCGTGGTGTAGTTCTCTTGAGCACCTGTGAGGGTCTTACTTAGCATAATAAATAGGCTGAAAGTGTTATCCCTCCTTTGTCCCAAAACCGCTCCAACACAAAATCACTTGCATCACACATTAACTCGAAAGGAAGATCCCAATCAGGAGCCACCATGATAGGTGCTTTGGTCAACAATTCCTTAAGCTTATTGAACGCTTGAAGGCATTCATTGGTGAATTCATAAGGTATGTCCTTTTCTAATAACCGTGTCAACGGACGGGCTATTTTAGAGAAGTCCTTAATGAACCTTCTATAAAAGCCAGCATGCCTAAGGAAACTCCAGAATGGCTCTTACTAAAGAAGGTGGTGGAAGTTTTGCAATTATGTCCACCTTAGCACTATCCACTTCGATTCCTCTATGAGAAATTTTATGGCCTTAGAACAATACCCTCATTCACCATGAAGTGACATTTCTCCCAATTCAAAACTAGATTTATTCTTCACATCGAATCAACACTCTCTCCAAATTATTGAGACAAGAATCAAAGGAATCACCAAAGATGGAGAAATCGTCCATAAAGACTTCCATAATGTCCCTACCAAATCCTCAAAGATGGCTAGCATACACCGCTGAAACGTAGCGATGCGTTGCATAACCCAAAAGGCATGCGCCTATATGCGAAAGTACCGTAGGGACAGGTAAGGTAGTCTTTTCTTGGTCCTCAGGAGCGATTTGGATCTGAAAATATCCCGACATACCGTCTAAAAAACAGTAGTATAGATATCCTGCTAACCGCTCTAGCATTTGATCCACAAAAGGGAGGGGGAAGTGATCCTTGCGAGTTGCCTCATTCAGCGTCTATAATCAATGCACACTCGCCATCCCGTAACAGTTCTCATGGGTATCAATTCGTTCCTTTCATTGGGGACCACAGTCATTCCCCCTCTCTTGGGTACCACTTGTACAGGGCTTACCCAAGAACTGTCGGAAATAGGGTAGATTAACCTGCATCTAAGAGCTTAATCACCTCCTTCTTGACCACTTCTTTCATGTTAGGGTTTAACCTTCTTTGAGGTTGCACCACAGGTTTGAAATCCTCCTCCAACAGGATCTTATGGTGCAAAACGAAGGACTAATACCCTTTATATCAGATATCTTCCAAGCAAGAGCACTCTTGTGCTCCTTCAAGACCCTTAGTAAGCTATCCCTTTGCTCCCTTATCAGACCAGCTGAAATAATGACAGGGAGTTTAGAATCGGCCTCCAAAAAGGCATATTCAAGGTACTCAGGGAGTTGCTTCAACTCAAGTTCTGGGGGTTCCTCAACCGACGGTTTCAATCTTCCTTCCTCACTGACCCCAATCTTCTCAAACCCCTTTCTACAAACTAGTTCCTCATAAGCTCTCAGATGAGCTTTCACATTTTGAATCTCACATTTTCACTCACTTCATCATCATCCGCTATCAAACTCAATTAAAGAGGATCTCTACAACATCAACTCTTACATAACACTCATTACCGACTGTCAACACAATCTATAGCATAACATGTATCGTCGACGTTCAAGGTTTGTTTTTAGTGCTGCTGGGATTATCACCACTAGTTCATCCTCCCCCACTCTCAAAACTAATCTTCCATCCGCCACATCAATCATAGCTCTTGCAGTGGCAAAAATGGTCGTCCTAAGATTAGCGGGACCTCACATCTGCATTCATATCAAGGATTACAAAATCAACGGGAAGATAAAGTTTTCTACCTTAACCAGGACGTCCTCAATGATTCCTCTAGGAACTTGATCGAGCGATCTGCCAGTTGCAGGCTCATCCTCGTTTGCTTTGGCTCTCCCAAGTTCGTTGCTTGAACAATGAGTATGGCATTAGGTTTTATGCTCGCCCCGAGATCCGCCAAAGCTCTCTCCATCGGTAGTTCACCTATTAAGCATGGAATAGTGAAACTACCCGGATCTTGAGCTTCTTGGGCAACTTGTTTTGCAAAATCGTCGACGCTCGCTCCAACATCTGTAGTAGAGATATCCTAACCATTTCTTATTCGAGAGCAAATCCTTTAGGAATTTCGCGTACCTGGGCATCTGCGCAAGAGCTTCCACAAACGTATGTTGATATGTAATTGTTTAACAAGTTTTAGAAAACTTACCGAAGTGCTCTTGATCCTTATCCTTTTTCAGACGTCCCAGATATGGAATTGGAGGCTTGTATGGCTGAACAGTGGATGCTTTAACTTTCCCTTGAACACACTCTTTCTCTTTGATCTCCTCAGCCCGTGTTCCTTCTCAGCACCCCTTCTTCTTTCTTCTTCAACCCTTTTTCAAGCGTAACCCTTGCACTCCATAGTGTCAGATTGCAATTCGTTACCGCTCCTTAGAGTCACTGCCTTTACCTGTTCCCGAGGATTGGGTTTGGTGTTTCCAGGCAAGGATCCTTGCGGTCTTTCTTAAAAGCAATTTTGCTATCTTGACCCACCTGAGTTTCCAAGTTATGAATGGACGCCTCATGATTCCTTAGAGCTGCATCTGTGGATTGTTGGCGTTGCACGGATGTTTGGATGAACTTGGAGATCATGTCCTCTAGATTGGACTTCTTTTCTGGAAGAGGTGGTGGAGGAGGCCTTTGGAATCCCAGTGCAGGTGCATTGCCCGAGGGAATTATGGATTACTCCATGAAAAATTGGGGTGATTGCGCCAACCCGGATTATAGGTGTTGCTGTAAGGGTTGTTCTGAGGCCTTGTAGGGTTACCTACATAATTAATCTGCTCTGTAGTCCCTTGAGCCATGAAATCGGTTGGATTATTATAGGGGTGGTGCAGATATCGCCATCCCATCGACCTTTCTAGCTAGAGCATCGACCTTTGCCGCAATGGTGGTCATCATTTCCACTTCATGAACACCTGCCACTCTCGGTCTTGCTCTGGCGTTTCTCCATTGATGGTTGTTCTTGGCCATGTTCTCAAACAATTCTAAAGTTTCTTCAGGAGTCTTTACATCAAGTGTGCCACCAGCAGCAGCATCGATGGTTTGCCGCGTCGGATAATCAAGCCATTATAGAAAGTTGAGGCTTGCAACCAGTTAGGCATTTGGTTGTGTGGGCACCGCCTAAGCAAGTCCTTAAATTGCAACCAAGCTTCATGGAGTGGCTCATTTTCCAACTGAAGGAACGATGTGTTATCATTCCTCAACCTGGCAGTTTTAGAAGACGGAAGTAATAGTCCAAAAATGTTTCCAGCCAGCTGGGTCAAGTCGTGATGGAGTCCGGTCCAAAGAACCGAACCACTGCCTCGCTTTTCCTCTCAAAGTGAAAGGAAACAGACGCAACTTTAGTGCCTCATCGGACACCTCATTCTGTTTAATGGTAACACAGATGTCTAGGAACATCTGAATATGAGCATGGGGGTCTCGTCAGGTAATCCATCAAATTGGCATTGATTGTGGATCATATTCATTATAGAGGCCTTGACTTCAAGTTGTTGCCTCTATTGCAGGCATCACAATACACGAATGGTCCTATGTTCGTCCGCCATTGCTTCAATATGAGATTCGCTGCTGTTCACTGATTGACTGTTCTTATATACTGAATTCTCACTCTCACTCAGCAGCAATTCCTCTTCACTCACAGCAGGTTCAGCACTCTTTAATTTCCTTCTGACTGTTCGATCAATCTCTGGGGTCGAATTCAAGGAGTTTAGAAGAAGAGCTCCTTGTCATAAATTGCAAAGAAAACCAATTTAATTAGTTCCCTTTATAAGAAAGTAAAACCAAGGATAACAAATGATAAGAGAAGAAATGGTCAGATTAGTCAGCGTTTAGTGTTCTTAATATCGCCGATCCCGGCAATGGCGCCAAAAACTTGTTAATGAAATCGCAATCATACAAATTAAAATCCTTTTTACTCCGACTCTTCCTTGCGATCAATTAGGCAAGTGCACTTATCGATTATAGTAGTATAGAGTTTAAGCACGAATATCGTTCCCTCAGGGATCTACAAGTACTAATACTAACCTCAAACCGACTATCTAACCGCACAATTTCGAGTGAATTGATTTAACCAAATTACCTAAATTAAACTTAAATTATCTAATAGAACTGAAATCAATGAATATCAAACAATGAGTTAAATTATCAAATCCAATGTTCCAGCGCATACCCTACTCTTACTACTCATCTAATTACTATGCAACTTCAATCCTTAGAAAACTAATTAATGAATACTGATTATCTCTGATCCGCGGGGCATCTAACACTAAGTCAATGTTTCTTCCAAAATCACTACTCCTAATTCTAACCGTATTAACAAAGATCCCTCTTTTATTAACAATAATCAGAATTACATGACTATACCACAACCCTCAATTAGATTAAACATTATATCCAATCTAATACGGAAAACTTATGCTTTCTATCCTAGATTGCATACAAGCCTTTTCATCCAATGTATGATCTATTCAACAAGAGATTTTCCAATCAACTTATCAGAAATCAATGTATCTAATGCTGGCCAAACATCAAATCAACAATATATAATAAACAACATGGATGAATCAGAGATGCTCAATCATCATTAATTTTGCAATAAACCCAATGTTACATAGTAATCAGACTTTCGTAAGATCCGGGTATGAAATAATTAGCTACACATGGTTCTCAAGGAATAAGAAAACGAATAATCAAATCCATGTGTGAAACCCTTCTAGAATTAAAGCTCAAAAATTCCTTTGACTGCTGTTTGATACGAACCACGCCAACCGTGACGAAACCCAATACCAATACGTTCGGAAATTCGTTGCCTAAGACGCCCAAACACCTAAAGTGGAAAACCGCAACCCGTTGTCTATAAGCGAGACAAGAACCTTGGTATAAAAGTGAAGACGCCACAATCGGGATGGAAAACCGATTGATAAGTCGGGATGAACGCCACGGAAATCAATTCGATAAGTTCGAATTAAGTTCTTGAAGAACCAAGAGAGTGCCTCTCAAAAGTGTGTTAATGTTCAATGATGTCTAATCTCTAATGTTCTAAACCCTAGGAGCTTTTATACTAGGGTTACAATTTGTGTAAAACAAGTCGAAAACGACGTAGTTTAGTTAAGTGACATAAAAACGTGAAACAGAACAAGCTGGCCGACAGGGGATATACGGCCTGTGTACAGCCCGTGTACATTGGCTGTGTACTTGTCTGTGCAACTTCTGGCAACATACACGCCGTGTACTTTGACCGTGTATCTTTCTGTGCAACTTCTGGCAACATGCACGCCCGTTGTACTTTAGCCGTGTATCTTTCTGTGGATTTTCTTGACTCCATACCGGCCGTGCCTTTTAACCGTGTATCTAGCGTGTATGATTCTAGGCAATCTTGAGAGTCCTACACGGTCGTGCCTTGAAAGTACACGCCCTCTTCAACCCGTGTCCGGTGTGACTTGTATAAGAGCAAGGGTCTTCCCACGGTGTTCCAATCCGTTCCAACTTCATGAATGACCCAATCCTTCTCGGCTTCATGGACATCCTTTATCAACCCGTTAAGTGCTTCCTTGAGTAATTTCACTCGACTTCTTGTGATCGGTCCAGGCGGCACTTCAAGAGGATTCCACATTTCTTCTTCCGGCTTGGCTCTCATCCCGGATCTCATCATTGTTGTTCTCCAAAATTCCAGGATGTGTTTTTTGCCTTCCTCCCACTTTCTCTCTCTTCAAAGACGACTATTTATACCTAGGGTAGCTTCCTCTCTGGCATGTAGAAGATATCCTTCAAATATGGACGAAAGATTTAAAGATATCTTTCCTTCGATAGACACACGGTCATACTACACGGGCGTGTAGATAAACCGTGTATCTCTCTAAATCAGTGAACTCTGGGCGTGTATATCCCACACGACCGTTTGTAATAGCCGTGTATTCCTCTGTCTTCTTTGTTCTTCATACACGGTTGATTACACGGGTGTGTATTCCAACAGTGTACTGGTCTGTCCTGAAAACTCTTCTTCCACGCTGATACACGGTCGGATACACAGGCGTGTATCCGAACCGTGTAGTCTCCTGATTCCTTCACACGGCTGTTTGTAAAACCGTGTGACTTCCTTTAACTTCAAAGCATTCCCTTTTTACTTGCTTTTATCTCCAATTCTTCTTGAATTTAAATACTTTTCATCAAATCATCCTCTTCCACACCTGAACATGAAATATCAATCAATTAAGCATCATAATTTCTTATATTTTCACACCCAATTATCTAAAAAATTGATTTAATCATCTCCAATTATAAGAGTTAAAATAGATTTATCAACCTCTCCTATCTTAACCCATTCCACTGATATTGTTGCCTCCTTTCCTGATTCACCTATATATCTTTAACCCTCGTGGCCCTCTAATGGTTTGCTTAACTGCTCATGAACCTCTGAAACCTTTGAAGATAGACACATCTACCTCTAAACAGTTTGGTCCTCTAGTGGTTGGCTCATTTGACTCTAATCCTCAGGATCTCTGAAGGTTGGCACGTCTGTGTTGACAAGTTTTGTCCTCTATAGGTTAGCTCATGTAATTAGGATCCTCAAGAACCTCTGAAGGTTAGTTTATGTGGTTATGATCCTTAGGAATCTTTGATGGCCTATGGATCTGTTGCTGAACCTTTTGGACCTCTAATGGTGACATTGGATTTAGAATGATGCATTTACCCTCTTTCTGGAATACATATATATTCTTGAAGCTATCATGTAAGACCCTCCTATCATATAACCATGGCCTGCTAAGCAATATATGGGATGTACACACAGGAAGAATATCACATGTAATCTCATCACAATACTTATCCCCTATACTGAAAGGTACCCTAGCACTTTGAGTCACATAAAGGGCTCTCCTAATCATTTAACCAGTGTAATTTATAAGGCTTAAGATCTGGGGTAGTGGCAGTTTCAATTTCGATACTAACGATGTTGTTACTACATTTGTACAACTACCACCATCAACTATAATGACACATAGGTTACCTTGTACCCTACCAGAAGTATGGAGCAAATTTTCCTTTTGCTCATCATCCTTAGTAGTAAAAGTAGTCAATATCTAGCACAATACATTAGTTGAAAGAAACATTTCACTTGACATGATTGTGTTTAATTCCAAAACACAAAAACATAACCCTATACTCCATGGTTCAAGCAAGCAACCAAGTCGATAAATGAGTCTTGCCACTTCAAGTAAAGTCAAGTAAATGAAGCTAAACAATCACTTCCAAGTAGTTAAGTTATTAAATTTAACTAACAAGTGTTAAAGTAATGAGTTTCAATTACTTTCACACTTTTAATATTGGTTTTTGAATTCAAACTTCACTACTCCAACCTTCTTTTTGCCATGGTTTCATACCACAATTAATCACAATGTTGCAACACCTTACACTATACATAAATTACACTATTCGCATCGCCACTCACTTTAACACCAACTCTACAAGTGGCTTAAACCCTAAATCCCTTATGAATCCATTTGTAAATCAAATAAACTTAGTACCAAATGAAGATGTGCTCAATAGGATCAAGCACACAATACAAGATCAAATGGAAATCCAATGATCAAGACTACTAAAACGGCATGAATCCCTTAAACAAAGACTTCCATGCAAAATTAGCAAATTCCACTAGAATTGAATAATTCACAATGACATTACAATTTAGGATCTAATTCCACTAAATTGCAAGCAATCCAAGGATAGAAAATGACCCTAAAATGATGTGATAATCAAGAACAAAATAAGACACAATCTAAATCACAAACTAAATATGAAACATTAGCTTGAAATGGAATTAACTAAAGAATTTGATATAACTCACAAATCCTTAAGTTGCCACTTGCTACAATCCTTGAAGAATTGATAAGAGTCTAATGAAAATTTGGAGTGTGAACCCTAATTCTCACGAAAAAGTGGCAGCAATTTGTTTTATCTCTCAACTTTCCTACAAAACCCTACTTAAGCAAGTATTTATACTTACTCCACTTAGGGGTTAAAATGACCAAAAAATTACTTCTATGCCACTAAAGTGTGGCCAGTTCTAAATCCAACAATTACAACCAAATAAAATGTCCCAAAAAGCTTACAAAATAACTGGTTCAAAAATAAATTAAAAATACAAAAATAATCTTCAATAAGTCAGCCCTTCAATGGAATCTGTCGATCTAGCTCATCTTCGGTTTAGGTTGGTCCATGAATAATCTACAAGCTGAGTCTTAGTGAGTCTGTCCATCACCCTGTAAAACCCAACAAGTATGCTTGTTAGAATACACAATGATACAAAATCGGTTTGCTTTGATACCAAACTGATACGAACCACGCCAACGTGTGACGAAACCCAATACCAATAATTTCGGAATTTGCTACCCAAGATGCCAAACACACTCAAGTGGAAACCGCGACCCGTTGCCTATAAGCGAGACAAGAACCTTGGTATAATATGTAGACGCCACAATCGGGATGAAAGACCGATTGATAAGTCGAGATGAACGCCACGGAATAAAAATCCGATAAGTTCTAGATTAGTTCTTTAAAGAACCAAGAGAGGAATTCTCTCAAAAGTGTTTTCAAACTTCAATGTTGTATGTTCTATATTCTAAACCCTAGGAGCTTTATATTAGGGTTTACAATTCGTAACAATAATGGCCCAAAATGACATAACTTTATTAAGTTGCGTAAAAATAACAAAACAGAGATGTAAAGCCCGGCGACGTATGAGTGAAGGCCGGCGGCTTTAGGCCGGCGGCTTTAAGCCGGCCTAAAGCTTGTACATGGCCGTGTACTTCTAGACATGTATCTTTCTATGGAAATTCTTGACACCATACACGGCCGTGCCTTTTAACCATGTATACGACCATATATGATTCTGTGTAACCTCTACACTCCTACACGGCCGTGCCTTGTAAAGATACGCCCTCTTCAACCGTATCCATTATGACTTGTACAAGAACAAGGCATTCCCATGGTTGTTCCAATCATTTCCAACTTCATGATTGCTCCAATCCTTTCCGGCTTCGTGGACATCCTTTATCAACCCGTTAAGTGCTTCCTTGAATCGTTTCGCTCGATTTCTTGTGATTGGTCCAGGTGGCACTTTAAGAGGATCCACATTCCATCTTCTGGCTTGGCTCCTTCATGGATCTCATCGTTCCCCTCCTCTTGAAAAGGGTTTGTCCTCAAATCATCACCTACATCAAAAGGACTCAGATCAGTAACATTAAATGTAGCACTTACTTGATACTCACCTGGTAAATCTATCTTGTATGCATTATCATTGATGCGCTCAAGAATTTGAAATGGTCCATCGCCTCTAGGAAGTAATTTAGATCGACGCTGTACAGGAAACCGCTCTTTGTGCATGTGAATCCAAACTCAGTCTCCAGGTTCAAAGACAGCTTGTCGACGACCCTTGTTGGCTTGTTTCACATATTGCTCTGTTCTTCGCTCAATGTTTAGCCTTGCCTTCTCATGGATCTGTTTAACAAATTCTGCTTTCTTCTTACCATCTAGATTAACATACTTAGAAATAGGCAAAGGTGATAAATCCAAAGGAGTTAGTGGATTAAAACCATACACAATTTTCAAAGGAGTAAAATTAGTAGCAGAATGCATTTACGATTATAGGCAAATTCAACATGCGGCAAACAATCCTCCAACTTTTAATGTTCTTTTTAATGACAGCCCTCAACAAAGTAGATAAAGTTCGATTTACTACCTCAGTTTGACCATCAGTCTGTAGATGACAAGTAGTAGAAAACAATAACTTAGTTCCTAACTTAGCCCATAAGGTCTTCCAGAAGTAGCTTAAGAACTTAGCATCTCTATCCGATACAATTGTTCTAGGCATACCAATGTAATCTCACAACTTCCTAAAGAAACAAATTAGCAATATTGCAAGCATCATCTGTTTTGTGACAAGGAATGAAATGTGCCATCTTAGAAAATCTATCCACAACTACAAAAATAGAATCTCGACCATGTCTGGACCTGGGTAATCCTAACACAAAATCCATAGAAATATCTACCCAAGGCTCATGAGGAATGGGAAGTGGGGTATAAAGCCCATGAGGTTGGACTCTAGATTTTGCTTGCTTACACGTGACACATCGCTCACAAATCCTCTCAACATCTCGTTTCATGTGAGGCCAATAGAAGTGTTCCTACAATACCCTAAGGTTTTAGCTACTCCAAAATGTCCCATTAAACCTCCTCATGAAGACTCCCTCACTAGTAATTCTCTTAAGGAACAATTTGGAATGCATAGTTTACTCTCCCTAAACAAGAATCCTTCATGTTTATAAAATTTACCATGCCCACTCTTCTCCAATGCACATACTCCTCACAAAAATCTCGATCAGAACATACAATTCCTTAATGTGCTCAAAACCAAGCAGTCTAGAACTAAGAGTAAAGATAAGAGCATACCTTTAGAAAGTGCATCAGCAACGACATTCTCTTTACCTTTGCTTGTAGTGGATGACATAGGGAAATGTTTTGATGAACTCCACCCAAGAGCATGCCTTTTGTTTAGCTTTGTTGTCCCTTCAAGTACTTCAAGGATTCATGGTCAGTGTGGATCACGAACTCTTTTGGCCAAAGATAGTGTTGCCAAGTCCCAGTGCTCGAAACCAAAGCATATAACTCCTTGTCTAAGTAGGGTAGTTCAAGGTTGCCCCAAGCTTCTTGCCTAAGAATGCAATTTGGTCTTCTCTCTGCATGAGCACTGCTCCAATACCTAATCCTGAAGCATCACACTCAATTTCAAACGTTTTAGAGAAATTAGGTAAAGCAAGTAATGGCGCCTGAGTCAGCTTATTTTTAAGCGTCTGAAAGCCTTCTCTTGTTGCTCTCCCCATCTGAACCCCAGTTCTTCTTAATTACCTCAGTAAGTGGTGCTGCAATGGTGCTGAAATCCTACAATCTCTGTAAAGCTCGCTAGTCTATGGAAACTCGCACATTACTTACATTAGTTGGACTAGGCCATTCTTGGATCACAAATCTTTTCTTCATCAACCTGTATTCCCTGTGCACTAAAACAAAACCAAGAAACACAAGTTTGTCTGTGCAAAAAGTGCACTTCTTGAGGTTAGCATATAATTGCTCCTTTCGAAGCACTTCTAAAACATCCCTCAAGTGAGATATATGGTCTTCCAAACTCTTGCTATAAATGAGGATATCATCAAAATAGACAACCACAAATTTACCAATAAAAGTCCTCAAAACATGGTTCATAAGTCTCATAAAAGTACTAGGTGCATTAGTTAAACCGAAAGGCATTACTAACCACTCATACAATCCATATTTTGTCTTAAATGCGGTTTTCCATTCATCACTTTCTTTCATTTTAATTTGGTGATATCCACTTTTCAGATCAATTTTGGAAAAGACACTAGATTCATGTAACTCATCTAACATGTCATCTAAGCAAGGAATGGGATGACGATACTTTACCATGATGTTGTTGATGGCGTGGCAATCAACACACATTCTCTATAACCCATCCTTCTTAGGCACCAAAATCACAGGCACTGCACATGGACTCAAGCTTTCTCTCACGTACCCCTTCTCCATTAATTCATCGACCTGCCTTTGGAGTTCCTTTGTCTCCTCTAGATTACTCCTATACGCTGGTTTGTTTGGAATCGATGCTCTGGGTACAAGGTCAATCTGGTGCTCAATACCACGAATAGGTGGTAATCCCTTTGGAATCTCCTCAGGAAGACATCTTAAAGTCTGCACAATAGACACAACCACACTAGGCAAAGAGTTAAATAGTTCGTTAGTATTCAAACAAGTTTCTTTAAAAAACCAGCAACAACATAGGTTGCTTCATCACTAACGCTCTCCTCACTACACTCGCTCTTGCCACACAACTCTCCTTTTGCAAGGCTGCACTCTCCTTTCACTCACCCCAAAGTTGATCCCCTTCAACTTGGTCTCTCACACTCTTTCCAGCCTTCCTCTCTTTTTCCTTTTGAGATCGACTTTTGTATTCCTTTTCTTTCTCGCTGTCTTTTACTCTCTCACTCTCCCTCTGTTTTTCACTCACCTTATGTTTTGCAAAAGACTGTTGTAGCTGCAACTGATCCCCATACACCTGTTTAGGTGTTAAAGGTTTAAGATTAAAGCTTTTCCCCTGGTGAACAAGCGTATACTTATTAGAAAAGCCATCATGACAAACCTTCCTATCAAACTGCCATGCCTCCCCAACAACACATGACATCGCTTGCATGGCACCCATCGCACAACACCTCATCCTCATACCTACGATGCGAAAAGTAATCAAGGCTTGCTTACTCACCTTAGTCTCGCCACTATCATTCAGCCACTGCAATTTATATGGACTAGGGTGTCTAATAGTCTTGAGTCCCAGCCTCTCGACAATAAAATTACTCACCACATTGGTGCAACTTCCTCTATCAATGATTAAACTGCAAATATGATCACCTAGATAACATCTAGTATGAAAAATATTCTCTCTTTGCACCTCTTCTTCTTCCTTCACCTGCACATTCAAAGCTCGCTTCACTACTGCCACTAACCTCCTATTGCAGGCTCCTCATCATCACTAGCGTCCTCTAATGGAGGCATATCATCCTCTTCACTATCCCCCTCAGTCTCATACTCACCATCATCATGCAGAATCATCACACGCCTATTTGGACATTAACTAGCAATATGGCCTCTACCTTGGCATTTAAAACATCTAATGTCACGATTTCTAAGAGTAGAAGAATCAGGTTTACCTTGGTTACCAGGAGTAGAACCGCTTGCCTCTGCTCTCCTTTTGGTTTGGTGGATAAAGGCTTTTCTTCCGTCTTCCATTGTTGTCTTCCAGGTGGATAACCAGTACCCTATTGAAACCGTGCATTACTACTACCTTTCCTTCTGTGCTGGTTCTCAACCTTTATAGCCATATGAACCATATCTTCCAATTCTACATAATGCTGCAATTCTACGACATTTTGAATTTCTCTATTCAATCCAGCAAGAAACCTAGCCATGGTAGCCTCTCTATCCTCCTCTACATTCGCCCTGATCATCATTACTTCCATCTCCTTGAAGTACTCATCTACACTTCGGCTTCCCTACTTAAAAGTTTGCAATTTGTTGTGCAATTCGCGATAGTAATATGCAGGCACAAACCGCTTCTTCATCACCCTCTTCATCTCTTCCCAAGACTCAATAGGTGGTTCGCCATTCCTTCTTCTATTCAACATTAGTTGATCCCACCACACTATGGCATAATCCGAAAATTCAATGGCAGCAAGTTTCACTTTCTTTCTCCCACTATAGTTGTGACAATCAAACACCATCTCTACCTTCTTCTCCCACTCTAAGTATGCTCGGGATCATTCTTCCCTTGGAAAGGAGGAATCTTCATCTTTATACTACTAATTGATTATCCTCTCTATTCCTACTCCTCTATCTTCCCAATCCCTAGTTCCTCTATTCCTACCACTATATCCTCTATATATCCCGAAGAAGGTTCATCAAATTCATCATCCGACATTTCATCTCCACCCCTTTGTACTCTCTAGAACGACTCTCCCTCTTACGCCCTTGGGAAAAGTTTTTAGATTGCTCGAGTCTTTGCTCTATCGTCTCATGAATTTGTTCCATCCCCTCCTGAAACATCCTCTTTATCTCACCCCTCAACGCCTCAATCACTAACCTACCCTCAAACCTTCCCCTTCACTTTTAGGAGAATGTTGCCTCGACATAGTTCCTGAAAAAAGGTTTGCACGAACAAAATTATATATGATTAAGTCTCACGATACACTCCCTTATTGTTTCGCTCCAAGGATGATATCGCAAGTCATCTGTATTCTCACAAACAATGATGATATAACTCGCCAATTCCTCTTCTCAATTCTCTTGGAACTAACCAAACTACACCAATTCCCTTCCGTAGAATTCAAAACAACTCTAGGGCTCGAAAAATTTTTCCCCTTTTTCTTTCGATTTTTTTTTTGTTGCCTTTGTTTGTTGCTCTTGATCACGTTCCTTTTTTTTTTTTTGTCGTGATTCTTCCTTTTTTTTTGTAACAAAATTGAATAGTGTACTACATTTTTTAATAGACAATTAACACTTGAAATTGAATACGAACAATTGATATGAACAATTGGGGTTAAGGTTTTGATGTTCCTTTCCCCAAAATGAACGATGTTTTAACAAACTAGGCTCTGATCCAAACGTACGAAATCGGTTTGTCTATACCCCAATGTACGAACCACCCAACGTGTGACAAACCCAATACCAATACGTTCGGAATTTGCTACCCAAGATGCTAAACACACTTAAGTGAAAACCGCGACCCGTTGCCTATAAGCGAGACAAGAACCTTGGTATAATACGTAGACGCCACAATCGAGATGAAAGACCGATTGATAAGTTGGGATGAACGCCATAGAATAAAAATCCAATAAGTTCTAGATTAGTTCTTTAAAGAACCAAGAGAGGAATTCTCTCAAAAGTGTTTTCAAACTTCAATGTTGTATGTTCTATATTCTAAACCTAGGAGCTTTATATTAGGGCTTACAATTCGTAACAATAATGGCCCAAAACGACATAACTTCATTAAGTTGCGTAAAAATAACAAAATAGAGACATAAAGGTTGGCGGTGTATGAGTGAAGGCCGGCGGCGTTGAAATGGAAGCCGGCAGCTTTGAGCCGGCGTAGAGCTTGTACACGGCTGTGTACTTCTAGACATGTATCTTTGTTGATTGAATCGCAATCACTCAAATTAAAAATCCCTTTCTATGACTCTCTGTTACGATCAAGTAGGCAAGTGCACCTATCGATTATAATAGTATAGAGTTGAGTTCGGGTATCGTCTCCTCAAGGATCAGCAAGTACTAATACTAACTCTAAACCAACTATCTAACCGCACAAATTCGAGAGGTTTCAGATTAAATTAAGAATACTTAACAAAACCTTTAGCAATTAAAAATAATATTATAACTTGATTATTAATCTGATAACTAAGAATATACCCTACCCTTACTACTCCTCTAATTGTCATGTAACTTTGCCTTTCAATAAACTAGTTAACAAGCAATGGTTATCTCTAAACCGCAGAGTATCTAACACTAAGCTAATGTTCTTCCCAGAATAATTAGCTCCTAACCCTAATCGCTTTGATAAAGATCCCTCTTTTATCAAAATCAATTAGAATTGCATTAACACTCTTGCACCCTCAAATAGATCAAATTATCTAATTTAACCTAATACGGAAAATTCACGTTCTCTATCCCTAGATTACATACGAATTCCTTTATTCATGTAAGATCTATTCAAACAAGAGATTTCCCAATTCATCTTCTAAGAAATCAATGCAAACTCAATGTTGGCCATACATCAAATTAGCAACACTACACGAACAACATTAATAAATTCAGAGAATTCCAATATTCATTAACTATGCAATCAATCCCATATTACATGACAATTAGAATTCATAAGGTTCGGGAATGAAACAACTAGCCACTAAGGATTTTCAAGATATAACTCAATGAAATAGAATGAAAAAGAAAGAGAAAACCCCTGTGCATGAGTCCTTCAGTGGTCGTCTTCTTCCTTTCTCATCCTTTCATGTTTTCTTTTCTATCCCTTTGGCCTCCTCGGCCTTTCGGCCTCTTGGCCTCCTCTTTTGAAACTCTCCTTTTCTCCTCCTTTTTCTCTCTCTCAAGACGACTATTTATACTTAGGGTAGCTTCTTCTCTGGCGTGTAGGAGATATCCTTCAAATATGGACGAAAGATTTAAAATCGATTTGAAGATATCTTTCCTTCGATTTGAGTCAGTGAACTCTGGGCGTGTATATCCCACACGACCGTTTGTAATAGCCGTGTATTCCTCTGTCTTCTTTGTTCTTCATCACGGTTGATTACACGGGTGTGTATTCCAACCGTGTACTGGTCTGTCCTGAAAACTCTTCTTCCACGCTGATACACGGTTGGATACACGGGCATGTATCCGAACCGTGTAGTCTCCTGATTCCTTCACACGGCCGTTTGTAAAACCGTGTGACTTCCTTTAACTTCAAAGCATTCCCTTTTTTACTTGCTTTTATCTCTAATTCGTCTTGAATTTAAATACTTTTCATCAAATCCTCCTTTTCCACACCTGAACATGAAATATAAATCAATTAAGCATCATAATCTTATATTTTCACTCCCAATTATCTCAAAAATTGACTTAATCATCTCCAATTATAAGAGTAAAAATAGATTTATCAATCTTTCTGTAGAAATGCTTGACACCATACACGACCAAGCCTTTTAACTGTGTATACAACCATGTATGATTCTGTGTAACCTCCGGACTCCTACATGGTCGTGCCTTGTAAAAACACGCACTGTTAAACCCGTATCCGTTATGACTTGTACAAAAACAAGGGCATTCCTATGGTTGTTCCAATCCTTTCCAACTTCATGATTGCTCCAATCCTTTCCAGCTTCGTGGATACCCTTTATCAACCCGTTAAGTGCTTCCTTGAATCGTTTCGCTCGATTTCTTATGATTGGTCCAGGTGGCACTTCAAGAGGATCCACATTCCATCTTCCGGCTTGGCTCCCATCATGGATCTCATCACATAATACATAAGTAATAGAAAAGAGGTTAGTATACAAATAATTCCTAGGTCGGTTTGTTTAAAGAGGACCCTTATCGCTAAGATTTGAAATCCTTTGGCTTTTACCTAATGATTGGTCTTGTAGGATTTTGATTCCTATCACAATTGTTCAATTATTCCATCAATTAAGATTTTTTATTGAAATTGGTTCGGCATATCATAGTCCTAGTCTTTTAAATAATTTATATGGCATTAAATTTATACTAGCACCTAAATCAGCTAAAGCTTTTTCAATTGACAAGTTAACAATTGAATAAGGTAAAGTAAAACTTCCTTAAATCTTTTAATTTCTTTGGTAACTTGTTTTATAGGATCTCATCTAGTTTCCTTTTTTTTTTTTTAAGTAAATCCTTTAGATATTTTGCACCATTCGACACTTGTGACAAAGCCTCAACGAAAGGTAAATTAATGTGAAGTTGCTTAAATTTTTTTTGAAACTTACCATATTGCTCATCTAAGTGTTCTTTTGTTAGACACACAGGGTAAAAAATTTTTAGAACAAACTCCATCACTTTTGGAGTTTTCTCAACATCTTTCTCTTACTTTTCAGTTTCTTGCATTGCCTCTACTCCACTAGATTTTTGTTTAAATAGCAATTCTTTTCGACTTCTTAAGGTAATTTCCTTGACCTATTCTTTAAGATTTGGTTTATATGTTTTCAGGTAGTATACCTTGTGGTCATTTAGAAATCATCCTTGCAATCTACCCAATTTGATTTTCTAAGTTTTTTATTGAAGCTTCTTGATTTCTTAATGATGCTTTTATAGCTTGGAAGCATGTTTTCATATTATGAATGAACTTTGTTAACAATTATTCTAAATTAGGCTTCTTTTTCTAGTGGTGGAGGTGGATGCTAGAATCCGGGTGGAATATTTCCTTATTGATTTCCTCAAGAAAATTAAGTTGACTACACCATCCTAGATTGTAAGTATTGCTATAGGGATTGTTCTGCTGCCTAATTAGGTTCTCTACAAAATCAACACATTCATTAAAATTATTAACAAAATCCGATTAACCTAATTGCTATGCCATGGATATCCCATCAATTTTCTTGCTTAGCACTTTGACATATGCTATTAAGGTAGTAACAGAATTCACGTCATAAACTCCTACTACTCTTTGTTGTCTTGCCCTTCCATAAATAGTTGCTCATGGCCATATTTTCAATCAAATTCTAGGCTTCTTCAAGTGTTTTGTTATTTAGTGTTCCTCTAACGGCTATATCAATCATTTGCTTCGTGGTTTAATTTAATCCTCCATAAAAAGTCTAGATTTGCATCTACAATGGAAAACCACGGTGTAGGCATCTCCTTAGTACATCTTTGTATTTTCCCCATGTATCATATAATGTCTCTAACTATATTTGAGCATAGGAGAAGATATCATTTCATAATTTTTTTGTCATAGCTAGTGGAAAATACTTTTCCTTAAATGTATTTGTCATCTAGTCTTAGATAGTGATTGAACCTCTATGATGAGAGTTCAACCACTGTTTAGCTCTATTTCTTAAACAAAAAGGAAAAGGTTGTGACTTAATAGCATTGTCTATGGCCTTATTGATTTCGAAGGTATTGTAGATCCCTAGAATATTAATCTATCCATTTATCCCATGACTTTTAGGCAAGTGCATGATAGGAATCAGATTCCCACGGGACCTATCACCAATGCCTTAGCTAAGGGCTTACACAACTTGGTTTTGAGAATCCTTTATAAGCAACCTAATCCTGAGGAAGATAAACTTAATTTCTTCATTCTTACCTTATAATTGTTATGCATTCCAACAGGTTCATTTATTAATCCTACAGATTGCCAAATCACCTCCACTTTTAAGCGAGTCAGGAACCTCATCAAAACTCAAATCAAAAGACTTTGAAGACCTTGCATCTTGAAGACTAATTTTTATATATTTGTTATTTACTTGGATTATTTATGTGTAAGCTTTTGGGATACT
Source organism: Laguncularia racemosa (assembly GCA_037954665.1). NCBI lineage: Eukaryota > Viridiplantae > Streptophyta > Magnoliopsida > Myrtales > Combretaceae > Laguncularia > Laguncularia racemosa. The sequence continues at coordinate 2,113 of JBBMOL010002147.1, read as the reverse complement.
TTCATTTTCTTATAATTGTGTTTTTAGGACCAGCCACCCTAAAGTGGCATAGTTGTAATTTTGAGGACTTTTTAACCCTAAAGGGAGCAAGTATTAAAATACTTGCTCAAGTAGGGTTTTGAGGGACTTTTAGAAAAAACACCTTCTTGTGGCTGTCAAGGGTTCCCTTGCATTGCCATTGATCTCTTATCAATTTCATCATCGAAATTGTGGTGAAAACTAACTTCAAAGTGATTGTGAGTAATATCAATCATTTCTTGTTGTTTACAATTGTACTTAGTGAGTCATATCTAGGTGCTATTTGTTGTTTCCTTTGGTTCACGTGAATTTAGGGTTCTATTTTCATATTTGAAACTTTTTCAATTTGAATTGGAATGTTAGTTCACTTCCTTTATTCATCATTGATAATCTTACAATTGATTGTTCCATATATCCTTTTGGTTTCCATCTTTGTAAATTAAGACTAATTTGTGGAGTTGATCAAGCCAAGTTTTGTTGATTCTTATTGTGTTCATGCCTCTTGTGGAGTTAGTTTTATTGGATTATGTTATGTTCTTGAATCATTTAAGTACATCTCCATTTGGTGTCATATCTTACTCGGTTTTACAATCTGGATTCATAAGGAATTAGGGTTTTAACCATTTTGTGGAGTGGTTGTTGATTGGAATTGCTACTATTTGTTTATTGTATGTGCTTTAGCCCTTTTAGGCAAAATCATATTTGGTATCAGAGCGTAGGTTAAGAGAAGGGAATTTTCATGTCTACATATCAATTACGGTTCTTCATTTCTTTTGATCTGAAATTGTATGTGTCTGGAGGATTGAGTTGCTTAAGTGTGTTATTGAGGAGTTGAATTTGTTGTTTGTTTGAAGTGGTTGTAAGAAGGGTTATGTGATTTTTTATTTGGGAAAAATTTAGGGTTCTTGATCTTACATCTTGATTCCGAATTTTGAGAGTAAAAATTAAATTGTGGATGTTGTTACTTTTGAAGTGGCAAGATTATCACGTAGAAATGTGAAACACTCTTAGATTCATTGATTGTGGCTGTGAACGTGTAGTGCATGGGAAGTAAACCATGAAGGGGCAAGAGTAGTGTTTAATTGTTGAAGTGGATTTGTGTTGTGTGCATTTTCAAAAAAAAAAAATTGGGAGTAACACTTGTGTTTTCAAATTTAAATTCAGAATTGAAGTGTGAATTAAGAAGACAATTTGAAATTTCAAATCATACATTAGTCATTGTTTAATGTGAGTCATTTGAATTTGAAATAGCTTCTTACCATTTGTGGAATTTTTCACTTATTGAACTCCTTTTTGAATTTGAAAGTAAGCTGCCTTATTTTGTTTTAAAGTTACGGGTTTTGTCGTAGTTTGTGGAAGTGGGAAGTGAACTGTAGCTTGGGGAGATTGTATGTAGTGTTGTATTTTTATAAACTTAGTGAAAGGTGTGTACATTTGGTGTTCGTTATTGTATGTGTTGTCAAGATCATTGATGCAGTGGCGTAAAATATTGTGAGCCATGAGCATATGGGAATTTACGTTGGGGGTTATATTTGTGGGTTTTGTATGTGTTTATTGCTACCAATTATGTATTTAAGTGGTGAGAAGCCAAGGCAAGAAAAAGGAGGGTGAGTAGTAGAATTTGGAAATTCAAACAATATTAAAGTGTGAATGTAATTAAACTAATTACATAAACAAATTGTAGTTGAATTTAATTTTATCTACTTGAAAGTAGTTGAGTGTACTTCATTTGTGGCTTTGGTTATGTACTTGAACCGTGGAAGTGTAAGGATAATTATTGTGTTGTTGGGTTTGAACACAATCATGTCTAGTGAAATGTTTCATTATACTAATGTATTGTACTGGATATTGACTACTTTTACTATTAAGGATGATGAACAAAGGGAAATTTGTTCCATACTTCTTGTAAGGTATAAGGTAATTTATTTTGTCCTTATAGTTGATGGTAGTAGTTGTTTCCAAAGTTAGTAGCAGGATCATTAGTATTTAAAACTAAAACTTGCCACTACTCCATACCTAAACTGTTTTAAATTACATTAGCTTAATGATCAAGGGAGTTTGCATGTGAACCAAAGAGCGAAGGTACCATTCAATG
>JBBMOL010002146.1:0-28049 GCA_037954665.1 Laguncularia racemosa | reverse complement strand
CTAAAGTTGTGTCATGTGTTAAGTTACTGGTGTGTGATCAATTCGCGTGAGTGTGAAATTGTTGACTAGCTTGTAATCTGAGTGATTTACTAGGTGTGTATCTGTTTGGCATAGTGCAAGTGGACTTGCTGGTCTGCGCACTTGTGCGTAGTGGGATGTGCTGCCCTGGGGATGTTTGTACGTGGTGTGGGCATTGTGGCGGTGCAGGGGAGACAGCAGGTGAGTGTATTTGAGCGTGAGGGAGTGCTGACTTGTGTGAATGTAAATGTGAGTGTGTGCAGGTGGCAAGTGCATACGTGCGTATAAAAATGTGCGCATATGTAGAAATGCCATGGGCGTGGAAAATGTGTGTGTGTTGCTAAACCATTGCTGCTGTTGTTACTTTAATTGTAGTTGCTACTATTGCTATTTCAATAGCGATTGTTGCTAATGCTATTCCAATCGTGATTGTTGCTGTTGTCCTTTTTGCATTGAAATGTGTTCGGTCCTTGGATGAGTGAGCATATGTGCAAGTGTGGGCAGTTTTAGGCGTGACGGTACGTGTGTGTTTGTGTGTGCGCTAGGAGATGAACGTGTGCTTACTGGTATGGGTAGATGTATTGCGTGTGTGCATGTACTAAAATAGTGCATGTGTGTAAGCATGCTCGAGCATTGGAGCGTGAATTGTGTGTATCAGCTATGCTATCAGTTGGTATGTCGGGTGTGAAGGGAGAACTCGCGTATGTGCCGATCAAAACGTGTGTGCTGGTGCGTGATTGAAGATGTTCCGTGTGGTTGCAAATGGAGATTTCCCCAGCCAAGATTGATAAAAAAAAAAAAAAATGTGAAGGCTTGCTGTTGTGTGATGTCCATAGCGTTGAGAACAAGTGTGGCATGGCCAGGATTGTATGATCGAGGTCCAACGATTAGTGTGGTGAGAATTCTATTGAGAAGGAGTAGATGAACAAGAGTCCTGGAGATCTGACGAGATGAAGATGTAGAAGAAACAAAAGTACAAAAGTTAATATATATATATATATATAAATGAATGAACGAATACAATTTATGTATATATATATCGGTAAATAAATATAATATAATGTAATAACAATAAAAATAATATTATATATATTTGTAAAATTTCTAAGTTGGGGTGGAAATAGAAAGAGATTGTGATTTAATGAACACAAATAAAAATCTAATATTTGATGATTTATCTTTTCTAATATTGTGGGTGTGTTTTGTGATTGTATTTGAATGATTGATGTAACTAAATATTGTGTAATTGATTCTTGCATGATCCCCCAAAACAATAATTTAATTATTACGACTTAAGTAAAAATTAATATAAATTGCATGAGACATTACATACAGGGCGCATGGAAGTAATTGAGTAGGATTACTGTTTCACCAAGAGTAAACTAAGTGATTAGGGGATTATTATACTTTGAAGGTTTTGAGTTCGGTCTGTCTTAAGAGTATTTATTACTCGGTATGTTAATTACACCTGAGTCTATAGGATTAAAATTAAGAGACAAATTTTAATAAAGAGATAAGATTAAATTAATTGGGTTATGAGACCTAGGCACTATGGTAGTGATGCGAATCCCCAACCTAAGGTTAAAAGGAGCATAAATCTTAGACTTTATGCTAGTTACTAAAAGACCACATGTGATATTGCATTAAATATAGTTACCCATGCATAGCATATGTTATGAAAACTTATTTAAAATTGCTTGTGTGCATAACCAGTATTAAGATATTACACTCCTATCTCATTAGGCTATTAGTTCACCCTCATACAGATTTTGTAATACAAGTCGCTACTACATGAACTTACTAGGCAAACCCGATACCAGGGTAAGTAAATTTCATCACAAAATTTTTGGAATAAAATGCAAGGGTGAGAGTTAAAATGACCTCCTTCTATAGGTTTGTGTAAATATCGATTAACAGATGTTTGTAAATATTTTAAATTTGGTTATATAAGACTTTCAATCTGTATTATAGTGGGACCTAGATAAGACCTACCTTTAAGATTCTATTGTGATCTATTTTGATAAATGTGTAATAGATGGAATAAAATATTGAAATCCTAGAAGCATTCAACTTTGTAAATTATTGTATTTGAACTGGTTAATTGATCTTGTTAAGATGTGTATTAATAAATTGTTTAGATGAAATTTGATTCTTAAGAACTCAATGTAAAAATAGAATTTGTAAAACTTAAATGTGTTTTTCCATTTTACTGTTTTGGTAGGAGATTTTGATTTTCTATGATCTTAGTCATCTGTAAAATATGGAAATCCATAGTTATATTTTTATTATATAATTATATATAATATGATTAGTTGTATTTGATTAAATATTTAATTAAAGTTTTACGACTTCTAACTGGCAAGTCAATTATCATGTAATAAGTATACACGTAACATGATGACTTTTAGTGGAAACTCACAAATCCCCTTCTAGGGTGTGATAAAAGGCCTTGCTAGAGGGAAAGGTGGTCCTCTAAGTGCTACTTGCTCTCATAAAGGTGTGAGGTAGAGGACATAGGGCAAATGGGTTGCTGAAATTTGAGAGCCAAAGAAGAGAACCCAACTCTGGTTAGGTTCTTTTGCAATGGACAAAGAAGTAGCCATCGCTTATGATGAGGCTTCTAGGAGATTGTATGGTCTTGATGCTTACTTGAATTTACCCCACCTTTAGTCAAACTCTAGTTTTCCCAACAAGTCACATAATAAATTTAAGTGGTTTCCTTCCAAAAACTTCATCTCATTGTTCCCTTTTTGTGGTTTACTTAACTTGAATGCTTAACCTAGTGTTCATGTTATTCATCGAAGACTCTAGGAACTTAAGAAAAATGGAGTTCTCAACACCCTTCCCATGTCATCTAATTCTACTGATGAGAAAAATGCAACAAAGTCCCCAATTTCAACAATCCTCAATTTCAACACCTCAGATCTTTACAAAAGTCCAAACCCATTATCTAAAGAGCTTACTAAAATACTTGCAAAAAAACAAATTAGAACACAAGAACTCTAACAAACATACTGTATTTTTTCTACTTTTTCCCTTATTTTCTACATTAAAGCTTACATATAATCAAGATTAAGGTATATCCCTTATAGCAAAATAGATTCAGTGAAGGCAGCTGATCACACTCGTAGTTGCAAAACAAATGGAGAGTGGGTATACATAACAAATCTGCTTAGATTGTAAGAGCAAGTGAGTGAGCAAGAGAGAAAAAGAGAGAGAGGAGAACACAATTGTAGCTATAGATCTACTTTGGTTAGAGTAGATGTCTATGGAGTGTGCAAATGGAGAGGGAAGCAAAAAAGACAATGATTGGTTAACCAAAGCTAAAAAGATGATTGCTTCGGCCAGACGACAAGGACATTTTGGAGATTTCAAAATATATTTGATTTTATGCTGTAAAATTAATTTTTGTACTTTATTTTATATGGTACAAAATTGAAGTATTTTGTCCAACACTTAAATCAAATATGCAAACCGAATGAAGGATAAAAAATTTTACTCAATGCAATACTACAAAATCTTAATAACCAAATGCTACCTAAACGAACATTGTCTTTTCCTATTTTAATATTTTTCCATTATACATGTAATGCATGTGCTAGCTACATATATATTACTTTAAGTCTAACATATATATTTTTTGGATAATTTTATCTTTATTATTTTTGTAGACACGTGACAACTCTTTGATAAATCAAATTAAATATGATTAAAATATTTTTAATTTATTTTAATAGAAAAATTAATAATATATTTACCTTAGTTGTACATTTTTTTAGTTTTATTTTAATGTATTTTTAAATTATATATCTATATATATATATATATATATTTCTTACATCGTCAGTCGTTGTATGATATTACTTTATTTAATTTTCGCACCCACATAATGCGTTCGCCTGCTAGCTTATATCCGCTAAACAATGGATTTCAAACAGTTATTAAATGAAACTAAAATGGTGAAAAAAAAAAAATTGACATAGTTGATCAAAATAGTAATTGGCTTACAAGTTAGATAAGTCGTTGGTGGCACCGTTTTTTACTATTACGCCTCTTTTTCCAAGTGACCAGGTCTACGCTCATACTGGGTTGCATATTTACCGACTGAAACAAGGAAAATTAAAATCCAATTTTGAAAGAAAGTATCGAATGATGGAGTAAAAAAAACCAAATGATCACCGTTATGAAGGATTTATCAAGTAAATTTTGAATACATGATTATGGTTATAATCGTGAATCCAGCTGAATGAAATGTCTTTTTTTTTTTCTTTTTTTTTTTTTTCAAAAGATTCAAAAACCGACTCTTATAATTCTATTTAAGTCCCTACAAATTTTGAATTATAAAATTTGGTTTGATTTAGTTTAAAGAAATGAACCGAAGAATTGTAAGTCCGACTCTCGTGTTGATACGAATGAATCATCTTTTTGCATTGGTCAATCTTTGCCTACTAATCAAGAGGATAGCAAGGTACAAATTCAGTTTTGGGATTTCTATTACTATGAAATTCATAAATGGAATAGTTAATGGTAGGGTTACCATTATCATTTTTGTAGTAATGAATATTGTATGTGTTCTTAAGAAAAGAAAAGAAATTTGTCCATTTTTCGGGGTCTCAAAGGCACGCAGAAACACATCAAAACTCTTGAATGGAAAAGAAATGTAATTATAGTTCCTTCGGAAATTGTAAGATCTTTGGCGCAAAAAGAAGGGGTTGATTCATATCATCGTGACTTGGTTCTGATTTCTCTTCTTTTTTTTTTTTTTCCAGAATACCGCTTTTCCTATCCGTATCGAATAGAACATGCTAAGCTAAATCTTCTTCATGTCAAACTTGTTTGATTTAGATTGGGAAAATTGTAAAATTTTATGAAACCATGTATTATGGCTTGAATCCGTATTCAATCTTATTTCCGATAGGAGCGATTGACAATTGAATCCAATTTTTTCATTATTTTTGTATCTATAATAGTGCGAAATGAAGGCCTATCTCCAAGTTGTTCAAGAATAGTGGTGTTGAGTTTCTCGACCCTTTGTCTTAGGATTAGTCAGTTCTATTTCTTTTCTTAATGGGAGCAGGGAAGGGATATTACTCAGCGGTGAGTGTCATCTTGATGTGGTGGAAGTCATTAGTTCGAGCCTGATTATCCCTAAAACCAATGCGAATTTTTCTATTTTGACTTACTCCCCTACTATGATTGAATGAGAATGGATAAGAGGCTCATGGATTTCCCTTTCTTCGACCCTTACTACTCAACCTAAGAGCGGATAACTAATGCGTTCCACTTATTGAATAGAATTCTATGGTTGGTCTATGACCCTTAGATGTCGAAGGTGTCCTTGAGGTGATCTCATTATTCTTACGGGGTGGAGGCGATGGGGTCGGTCCATGGATTTTCCTTCCTTTTACCACATTTCACTTAAAGGGTTGAAGGGAGATAATGCATCAAGCTATTCACAAGGGCTAACTTGATCCTCTCCCCTAGGGATCCCAGATGAGGGAACCCTGGGAGAGCCACCGGCTCCAACTACCATCCATTTACGATCTATACTAGATCTGACCAACTGCCCACCTTACCTCCTCTACATTCTTGAAAGCCTATCTTTGTCTTAGTAGAGTCTTTCGGTGGCATGTTTCGGTCCTCTTCCCCATTACTTAGAAAAAGTGAGCCACCAATTCAAGTACAAGATACTATCATTACCGCCTAGACAATTAGACATCCAACCTATAATCACAACGACCCAATTGCAAGAGCGAAGCTCTACCAACTGAGCTATATCCCCCCCGAGCCAAGTGGAGCATGCATGAAGGAGTCAGATGCTTCTTCTATTCTTTTCTTTCCTTGGTGCAGCTAGGCCATTCTGTTGGTTATTCTGTTTCCTTTTTTTATTGGAAACAAATAACCTCTAAATATGGTCCATGAATCCCATAATAAAGGAGCAATATTATCCTACTAAATAGGAAACAATAAATCCCACTAAATCAGAAATAATAATATATCACATTATATCAGGAAAGATATGTTCCAAATAATTCCTAATTTTGTGAAGCAACTCATTAATGGAATGAGTTATAAATAGGAGTATTACGGGGTCCCTAATCCTGCTCACCACTACATAAATACACCATCTATATTGAGTGAGTTAAGGTTTAGAAGCACCAACCGTAACCAAGGCGTAACATTATTCTCCACCGAACAAGACACCTATTTGCTTTGCAAATGCTGGAGGTATGTAAAGGATTTATTTCACTTCTACTGCCGCATATGATTAAGTTTCTATATGCTAGTTAACATTTGGTATCAGAGCCCTTGACGCCTCTGCCTTGCCCTATTGAATTCTGTGGAGTTTAGCTTTGGTTTTTTATTTGTCTGCTTAGCGGTGTTTTTTAATTTTCTGGTGATTAGAAATCGTTAAGTGATGAAATTTTATTTCTCATGTACTTATTGTTGCAAAGTGTAAGTATGACATTTAGCAGAATAATTTTATATTAAAATTATTTGCATTTGTCAATGAATAAAATTTATTAAAGGGAATTAATTCCTTTAGCATGCTATGAACTTAATTGTGATGTTGCATGCTCATGTTAAATTTATGGTTTGCCATTATACTTGAAATGTTGATTAGACAATATAAGAATGTTAGAAATGTATTCATAGTATATTGCTTATGGTTTTTTAATACACACGTGGCATAATTGTTGTAACACGGTCGTGCCTGGGGCCATGCCTCTAGCCGTGTCAGCTTCTGGAAGCAAAACTGTTGTAACACGGCCGTGCCTGGAGCCGTGCCTCTGGCCATGTCAGCTTCTGGAAGCATAACTGTTGTAACACGGCCGTGCCTGGAGCCGTGCCTCTGGCCGTGTTAGCTTCTGGAAGCATAACTGTTGTAACACGGCCGTGCCTGGAGCCGTGCTTCTGGCCGTGTCAGCTTCTGGAAGCATAACTGTTGTAACACGGCCGTGCTTGGAGCCGTGCCTTTGGTCGTGTGAGCTTCTGGAAACATATTTGTTGTAACACACGGCCATGCCTTGAGCCGTGCCTTGAACCATGTGTTTTTTGGGAGAGAATCTGACTGGAGACACAGCCGTGCCTCCTGGCCGTGCCTCTTAGCCTAAGGATTTAGTTAATGATTAAGTGATCCATATAATTTTAAATGATTAGGGAATAGCCACAGCATCCTTAATTGATTAAAATTATAAGGATTATTTAGGATCACATATTGATAATAAATATTGTGTAGACAAAATATCAAATTATATTTTCTAATTTACCCACAGGAATTAGAAAAGGGAACATAATTTGATAGTTTTATTGTAAGGCTTAAGATGAATCTAATTGAATTTGAACTTTAGCCCACAGGCAAGTTTTATGTCACTAGATTCACATTCTATCATGATAATAAGTCTTAAGTAGAATCTAATTGAATTAGAACTTTAGCCCACGGGCAAGTTTTATGTCACTAGATTCACATTCTATCATGATAATAAGTCTTAAGTAGAATCTAATTGAATTAAAACTTTGGCCCACGGGCAAGTTTTATGTCACTAGATTCACATTCTATCATGATAATAAGTCTTAAGTAGAATCTAATTGAATTAAAACTTTAGCCCACAGGCAAGTTTTATGTCACTAGATTCATAATTTTTCATGATTTTACATTGGTAAAAGCATGTTATATATTGATTAGCCTCGAATTTTGAGCATGTTCATTTAATTATTGCAGCAATTCAACCTGTCAATCTTTCTGATATGCGATGTGATGTTCCCGAGCTCAAAGGGGATAACTATAAGGTTTGGAAGGAGAGGGTTCTCCTTCATTTGGGATGGATGGACATTGATTATGCTATAAGGAAAGAAGAGCCCCCTATAGTAACAGAAACCAGCACTCCAGATGCGATAAGTCTTTATGAAAAATAGGAGCGATCCAATCGCCTATCAGTTATGTTCATAAAGACTAAAATTTCTGCTGGTATCAGGGGCTCTGTCGAGCAATATCAAAGGGTCCAAGATTTGCTGAAGGCCATTGATGAGCAATTTGCTACTTCAGACAAGGCAATGGCCAGCACCCTAATTATAGAGCTTTCAACTCTAAGACTCACCAATGTTAAGGGTGTACGTGATCATATCATGCGCATGAGGGATATTGCGGCCCAATTGAAGGCATTGGAGGTTGAGTTATCAGAATCCTTCCTTGTTCACTACATTCTTTGCACTTTACCTCAACAGTATGGCCCATTTAAGATATCCTATAACACACATAAGGATAAATGGTCAATCAATGAATTATTGACCATGTGTGTTCAGGAAGAGGGCAGACTAATTATGGAGGAAAAGGAAAAAGAGAATGTGAACTTTACTACTCATGGGAAGAGCAAAAGGAGGGATCAAGCCAAGGACAAAGGGAAAGGGAAAATCCCTCCCATAAAGGACATTAAGAAGGAAGTTGTGTGCTTTTTCTGTAAAAAGAAAGGGCACATGAAGAAACAGTGCACCAAGTTCATGCAGTGGCTTGATAAGAAAGGTACTCAACTTTCACTTGTTTGTTATGAAACCAATATGATTGATGTTAATCATAACACATGGTGGATTGATTCTGGTTCTACAATCCATGTGACCAATTCATTGCAGGATTTAAGAAACCTGCGGAATCCAATGGGAAGTGAGCGTAGCATCTATTCAGGCAATAAGATGTCCTCACATTTGGAAGCTGTTGGGACGTGCAGCTTAGTTTTAAGTAGTGGTTACATTTTGCAATTGAAAAGGACATTTTATATTCCTGGGTACTCTAGGAATTTAATTTCAGTTTCCAGACTTGTATCAGATGGTTATTCCTTTAACTTTTCGGACTCAGGATTTAATTTGTTTTATAAATCTGATGTTATTGGATGTGGTACTTTGTCTGATGGTCTTTTTCTTCTTAGTTTACAAAATGATGATAACCATACTATTATGCATGTTCATGAAAGGATTGGCACTAAACGATGTGTTATGAATGAGGAATCCTCTATGTTATGGCGTCGGAGATTAGGTCATATCTCCATTAATAGAATTAAGAGGTTAGTAAATGATGGGGTACTTAGTGCTTTAGATTTTACTGATTTTGAGACTTGTATAAGTTGTATTAAGGGAAAACAAACTAACAAGTCGAAAAATGGTGCCAAAAGGAGTTTTGAATTATTGGAAATCATACATACAGACATTTGTAGTCCAGATATGGATGCGTACCGTAACAAGTATTTTGTCTCTTTTATAGATGATTACTCACGATATATGTATCTCTACTTGCTTAATAACAAGAATGAAGCATTAGATGCTTTTAAGGTATTTAAAGTAGAAGTAGAAAAACAATGTGGAAAACATATTAAAATCGTGAGATCTGATAGAGGCGGAGAATACTATGGTAGATACACAGAGAATGGACAAGCGACTGGTCCATTTGCGAGGTTTCTTCAAGAAAATGGGATTGTTGCCCAATACAGTTTACCTGGCTCTCCAGACCAGAATGGAGTAGCTGAAAGGAGAAATCGAACATTATTGGACATGGTGCGGAGTATGCTTGCAAACTCCAAGCTTCCTAACTTCTTGTGGAATGAAGCTCTTAAAACGGCTGTGTACATATTAAACCGAGTTCCAACCAAGGCTGTCCAAGGGACGCCATTTGAATTATTCAAAGGGTGGAAACCGAGTTTGCGACATGTACGCGTTTGGGGATGTCCGTCTGAAGTAAGAGTCTACAATCCACATGAGAAGAAGTTGGACCCAAGGACTATTAGTGGGTATTTTGTAGGATATGCCGAAAGGTCTAAGGGATACAGATTTTATTGTCCATCTCATAGTACTAGGTTTGTGGAATCAAGAAATGCAAAATTTCTTGAGAATGACTTGATCAGTGGGAGCGTTCGATCTCAAGACATTGGTTTTGAGAAAGACCATTCAGATGCCCAATATGACGCCTCAGGCAGTGGACTGATTGTTGTTAACAACACGCCTCCAGCACAAATGCGTGTTGAAAATTCAGTCCCCGAGGTACCACAAGCTGTCAATCCTGATTCAGTAGATGTTGAAGTTCAACAGATACCCGAAGCTGTTGAACAGCCTGCTGAACGATATGATCCTGCCCTTCAGGAGAATGTTGATTCAGCATTGAGAAGATCTACTAGAGTAAGGAAATCAGCAATTCCTAGTGACTATGTTGTATATCTACAAGAATGTGACTACAATATTGGAGCCGAAAATGATCCTGAGTCGTTTTCACAGGCCATGAGTTCTAAGGATTTGAACTTGTGGCATAATGCCATGAAAGATGAGATGGATTCGATGGCATCTAATGGAGTCTGGAATCTCGTTAAGTTGCCTGATGGTGTAAAAGCCATTGGATGTAAATGGGTCTTCAAAACTAAGAAAGACTCACAAGGCAACATTGAGAGATATAAAGCAAGACTCGTTGCTAAATGATTCACTCAAAGGGAAGGAATTGATTATACAGAGACATTTTCTCCTGTGTCTAAGAAAGATTCCCTTCGTATAATGATGGCTTTGGTTGCACACTTTGATTTGGAGTTGCACCAAATGGATGTGAAAACGGCTTTCCTTAATGGAGATCTAGAGGAAGAGGTTTACATGAAACAACCTGAAGGATTCTCTTCTAGTGAAGGTGAGCACTTGGTTTGCAAGCTTAATAAATCCATATATGGATTAAAACAAGCCTCCCGTCAATGGTATTTGAAATCCCATGATATCATCACTTCATTTGGCTTTGAAGAAAACATGATGGATCAATGTATATACCAAAAGGTCAGTGGGAGTAAAATTTGTTTTCTTGTGCTATATGTGGATGATATTTTACTTGCAACTAATAATAAGGGGTTGCTATATGAGGTGAAACAATTTCTCTCAAAGAACTTTGATATGAAAGATATGGATGAGGCATCTTATGTCATTGGCATTAAGATCCACAGAGATAGATCTCAAGGCATTTTAGGCTTGTCTCAAGAAACCTATATCAATAAAGTTTTAGAGAGATTTCGGATGAAAGATTGTTCACCAAGTGTAGCACCCATTAGAAAGGGTGATAAATTCAGCTTAAGTCAGTGTCCCAAAAATGAGCTTGAGCAGGAACAAATGAGAAACATCCCATATGCTTCAGCTATTGGAAGCCTGATGTATGCTCAGGTCTGTACTAGACCTGACATTGCATTTGCTGTTGGGATACTAGGAAGATATCAGAGTAACCCAGGTATTGACCACTGGAGAGCTGCAAAGAAGGTAATGAGGTACCTTCAAGGGACAAAGAGTTATATGCTCATATATAGACGAATCGATAATCTGGAGGTTGTTGGGTACTCCGATGCGGATTTTGCTGGTTGTGTTGATTCACGTAAATCAACATCTGGTTATGTTTTCATGTTTGCCAGTGGGGCCGTATCTTGGAGAAGTGCAAAGCAGACCTTGACTGCTACTTCCACGATGGAGGCCAAGTTCATATCTTGTTTTGAGGCTACCTCACATGGTGTATGGTTAAAGAGTTTTATATCTGGGCTTAGTATTATCGACTCTATTTCTAGGCCATTAAAATTGTACTATGATAATTCAGCTGCTGTATTTATGGCTAAAAACAATAAGAGTGGTAGTCGAAGTAAACATATCGACATCAAGTACTTAGCCATAAGAGAACGTGTTAAGCAAAAGAAAGTGGTCATCGAGCACATTAGCACTGCGTTAATGATAACTGATCCTTTAACTAAAGGCATGCAACTAAAGAGTTTTAAGGATCATGTGATGAGAATGGGACTTGGTTCCATAATGTAATTTTTATTATGTTTAATTTTAAAACTCTTATTCAGTTGATGTTTTCTCATTTAGCCTTGTGTACACATTTGTTTATTCATTTATTTTGAGAAATATCATTAAGTCTGGACCTAGAATAAACATCGGGTTTATTCATCAAGTTCTATAAGATTGAGAAGCACAATGCATTGTAATACATGGGAGATAATACTCGTCATTAGAGGACCTATCACCATGATTCATGAATTTTGTTTCTCATTAAGATAAATTATGGAATACATGGACCAAGTGGGAGAATGTTGGTTATTCTCTTTCCTTTTTTTATTGGAAACAAATAACCTCTAAATATGGTCCATGAATCCCATAATAAAGGAACAATATTATCCTACTAAATAGGGAACAATAAATCCCACTAAATCAGGAATAATAATATATCCCATTATATCAGGAAAGATATGTTCCAAATAATTCCTAATTTTGTGAAGCAACTCATTGATGGAATGAGTTATAAATAGGAGTATTACGGGGTCCCTAATCCTGCTCACCACTACAGAAATACACCATCTATATTGAGTGGGTTAAGGTTTAGAAGCACCAACCGTAACCAAGGCGTAACATTATTCTCCACCGAACAGGACACCTATTTGCTTTGCAATGGCTGGAGGTATGTAAAGGATTTATTTCACTTCCGCTGCCGCATATAATTAAGTTTCTATATGCTAGTTAACACATCCTGGACTTGAACTAGAGACTCACCTATGAAGTAAATCATCGCACCTACAGTCCAACCAATTGGGAGAGAATCAATAGATTCATTTTTAGGAGCGATTCATCCTTCTCGAATGTAGCATACAAGTCTCTATTGTACTGTGCTCTTCAAGTGTGCTTCTTCCCCCCTTCTTCCTTTGGCAAGTCTTTGTGAAATAACTACGATGAGAAGAAAAAAAGAAGGCATTAAGAGATCCTCCTAGCTCAATCCTAGACACTCTAGGTTCCTTTTTCAAACTTGCTTCCATTTCGAGTCGAGACATAAATAAATCGACACATCCCATTGCATTGATCGAGGGCATTCGTGGTGACAAGGGGGTACAATGATGTACTCGCAACTTCAAGGAAAGAAGTCAGTGCTGAGGCATGGCTTCCTTGTTGCTACCTGGCAATTCGATGTACCATTGTCTTTTGGTAAAACCTTGTTTCCATGTACCCGTCAGGCAAGGCGTAGAGAAGCTATAATGAAATTTGATCTTAGCAACGGTGAAGAAAAATTCCAGTACTTTCCTTGCTATTAATTAATGAGACAATTTTCTAGCCAAAAAGCCAGAGACTTCTTTGTGAACAAATGAATGGGTCGGCATTTGCATTTTGTTATTACTATGTTCTGGTGATATTCTACTTTTCATAGGCGGAAGAATGTATATATACCATTTTATCTCTAGTACACTTTGATCCTCCAGAGTATAGAATATTCCACATGGATTATGTGCAAAAGAAGACAGTGGTTTATAAGTTTAAGATAATGAATAATAAATCAACACTCATTTAAGGACTGTAAATTAAGAGCGACTTATGAGCGATTGCAACATAAAAAAAAATAAAAAATCATAAAATGTACTTTGTTGTCATTGTACGCCCAATGCTTTTAGACTATTAAGTGGTCTTGATCTAAAAGTACTAGACATACTGTAAATATTTTGTAGTATTTTTCTATATTACAAAATTTCAAAGTTATCCATTAATAACTATAAATGAAGAAAATTATCACAATGGATATTGTCAAGGGTTTAGTTTTGACTTTTTAGATTAAGTAACAAGGTTTAGAGAATCATGTCCAAAAACTTAAAATGATTTTGAGACTTCTAATGTTGTAGGCTTGAAATAAAAAGTATTCTAGGCTCGGAATAAAATCATTAGATCGATTCATTCGCTCTCAACCTTTCTTAAGAAGGTTTATATACTTAAAATTATAGGCTTGAAATAAAAATTATTAGACTAATTCATTTACTTTCAACCTTTCTTAATAAAGTTTATACACTTAGAAAAACTCATCATAGAACTGGATGTCAGAGAAGCTCATGAAAAAGTATATCAAAAGGACTCAACTTGACCATTGATCATCAGTATCATCCAAGGGACTTCATTGACAGCCTGACTTTACAAATACTCTAGAGATCCTCTTCATTTGACACCATAAAGAAGTCCGAAGAAATTTTGTCAAATTGTCATCCCAAAAGAAGTACAAATAAATCATCATTAACCGAGGATTTTTAGTTGAAGCTGATGAAAATGCTGAGTCTTGTTCAGCTATGACACACATAATACACATTGCAAATATATTTCCAAATGTGTAAACTCATACGCTAAACGTGCGATGTCCTTCGCAGAGGAGTTATAGAGGTACTGCTCCATCTTCGCAGAAAAAATAAAGTTATGATATGTCAGAACATATTATAAAGTCTCGTGTGAATTGCCAGGAAAGCAACCAGGAAGGCACCTTGATATAAACTTCTTTCCTAAAAATTGCAAGTAGATCATTTTACCAAAAGAATATAAAAAATAAAAAATAGAAAATAGAAAAAAATGCAAGTTGAATTTTTCTTTTCTTCTTCTTCGTTTTCTCTCTCTCTCTCTCTCTCTCTCTTTTTAAATTTCTAGGATCTCTGACGGAGCATAAGGGCCCGCTTGAATTTCCTGGTAGCAACTAGGAAGGCACGTAGATATAAACTTCTTTCCATAAAAGTTGTAAATAAATCATTTGACCAAAGAAAAAAAAAATATTGCAAGTTGAATAATTTTCTTTTCCTTCTCTAGAGAGTGTAAGGCTCCGACATTAATTGCAATTTGACTTGCTAGCTTTAGCATTACCATTGGTCCAATCGAGCAAGTATGACTATGAATTGCATTGCCATTGTGATTTTAAGGAGCTCAAGTTTGCCCTTATAATTTGTCGAATCGAGTTTAAAAATAAAATGAAATAAAAATAAAAAATTGCAGAGAAGAGCGCTTAAGGATAGTTTGTTTAAGATAGAAGTATGTATTAGCTTTATCATGTTATGTACACTAGTCTAGTTTAAGATTTAAGGTATTCTGGCTTGCAGATGTCATTTTAAAATTGTTGTTTGAGCGAAGCTCAAGAGTTATTCCCGAATCACTCGCCCAGCTTTAGCACTACTTTGATCTGAACCGGAAAGGAAGAATTTGGCACTCAAAACTTACATGTAAAATAAAAAATATTGAAAGTATTCATATAAAATTTTAAAAGTTTATAAAGGTATCGGTATATTTTATAATCTTAAATTAACAGATAGCTAATATGTGCAAGTTGCTAAATATTTAAGTGATGGTAGAAGTAATAGCCAACTTGCAATAATTACATATCAATTTGATATTATGTCACTAAATGAAAATATCCGTTTAATATTAAAAAAAATTAATTATCTCTAGAGCTGTTGGTAATGCCCCCACCGAACATTTGTTGATAGATATCTCACCCGTTAATTTGCACTGATTTTGCTCTTGTTCTTGAAAAAAGAGGATGGAAAAAAAAGTAAGAAACGTATTACTCAGAATATATTATTCATTCCCGCCTAAAAAATGTAATATTTTACAGCTGTACACATGTGACATTGCTATAAGCTATCATTTGTTGCTCTATATCGTCATTACTCGTACCTTTTTCCACTTAAATGTAATATTCTGTTTAATTAATTAGAGTAATATTACTTACTTCGTTGGAAAAAGAAATCATAGTAGGAATGTATATAATAAAATATGTAAAAACAACTATATATTTTATCAGCTAAGCCATTTGACCATTAGTTGTACACAGACAACTGTTAATATTAAAAATCTTGGGCAAGACCTTGTATCCATGTTCCTGCGGATTGAAACTTCTTGCTTAAGCTTTCCTATCTAAAACCATCCATAATAGAGATTACCCTGTATCTCCCTGCAAATTCTATGGGGTTTCTAAGTGTAGCAGATGTCCTTGCTTCCATGGTAACTTCAGTGGCGGCAGCAGTCGGTGGTCTTCTATGTTCTCCATTGTACGATAAGATAAAAACTTCCATCGATGTTCTCAATGCACCTGAAACATTTAACACTGATGCAGAGAAGCTTAACCATATGATGGACGGTATTAAAGCGATGAACTCCTCGAATGAGATAGATAAATGGCTTTCAGAGGCAGAAAAAATCATGGAGATGGTTCGTCATGTACTATCGAGCCAGAATAGATCCTCAAGTCAAACTGGTGGCCTGCAACTATCATGGTGCATCTTCAGCCATGGAGTTTCACGGTGTAAGTTGCACAAAAAGGTGAGGAAATTAATGATCCAAGGGCAGAATATTACAACATTTGCCAATCTCCATAGAGATGCTGTTCAGCACATTCATGGCGTCCCCAACATTATAAACAACACCACTACAGGAAGAAAATTGAAACAAGTCATGGACATGCTTAGAGATGATGCAATTTGGTTCATTGGGGTGTGGGGACCGGGAGGAGTGGGTAAAAGCACTCTTGCAAATGCACTAAATAACAAACTAAAGAGCACTTCTTCATTCAGCTTGGTCATATTAATCTCGCTTACTAAGGATGTCAATGAAGATGCGGTGCAGAAAACCATTGCTAAAAAGTTGAAACTAAATGTGGAAGAAGGCATGGATTCTAGAGAAATAATTGCAGATCGGATTTACAATAGACTCCGAAGGGAGCAGTTTCTTCTTATTATGGATAATGTTTGGCAATCCATTGATTTGCCAAGCATAGGCATTCCTGAAAACCAGAAAGATTCAAAGATAATGCTAACTACAAGACTTGAGAAAGTGTGTACGGATATGAAAGCGAAGACAATTGAAATGGGATACCTAACAGCCCCTGAATCTTGGCAATTATTTGTTGAAATGGCTGGAGAGGTTGCAGCTGATTCAAGAATCCGATCACTAGCAGAAGTTGTTTGTAAAGAATGCGGGGATTTGCCTTTAGCACTCGTTGCTGTGGGATCAGCCATGAGGGGAAAGCGTAACATTCATCAGTGGCGGAGCGCTATTAACGGTATGAAAAGTTTTAATCCTCCAGATGGTGTTGAATCTCAAGTTTACAAGCCACTGAAGTTAAGTTTTGATTTTCTAGCAAATGATATTCTCAGGTCCTGCTTTTTGTATTGTTCTTTATATCCTGAGGGCTATCTCATCCCAGTAAGTGAACTTATACAGTGCTGGGTGGCTGAGAATATCATTGACGAGAAACTAAACTATGAAAGTGCATATAGTAAGGGGATGGATTTGATTGAGAATTTGAAGAGCTCTTGCTTACTCGAAGGCACTTCCATGGATTGCATAAGGATGCATGACGTGGTTCGTGATGTGGCAATATGGATAGGAAAGTTGAGAGGCACATCTATTGTTTTCTCTAGACATGGAATTTTCAAGAGTCGAATAGTTGCATTGTCGAAGGAAGTTAAAAATGAAAAGTGGATCTCTATTGTAGACAATAAGGAAATAGAGATGTGTGAATATCTGGAGAATTTCCCTAAAGTGACAACCCTTCTAATTTTTGGAATTAAGGAACAACATCTACGGGTTCTCCAAGGGTTTCTACGAGGATTTCCAGCACTTAGAGTGTTGAATGTGCGGAATCTCCAATCTTTTTCATGCTCTCGTGCTCAACTAACCGAACTACGTGCTCTTCTCCTAAGAAATTGCATTGAGGTAATAGGAGAATGGCCAGATGGATCAAAACTCATGGTATTTGACGTTTCTTTTAGTAGCATTAATGAACTTCAACTATGTCACTGGAGATCCAATTTAAGGGTGTTGACTTTGTCTAACATCGGACATTTGAAGGCTCATGTTTTCACCATAGGACTTTTGAGTGCATTGGAGGTTTTGGACACAACAGAGAGTGACTACAAATGGCCTACCAAGAGACAAATGAGATCTGTGAACGACTATGTAGCATTGGAGGACTTATCGAAACTCAAGTCATTGAAAGAAGTCTATCTTTCTTTAGATGATCTGCAAGCTACTTATGTAGCTTTCAGTTGGATGAAGAGACTGAAAAGTTTTACATTTTATTATGGTTACTATTCCTTACATCGTCCCATACATGGAGAAAAGAGGATTCATATCAGAAATAATAGAGGATTTTGCATCAATTCTTTCATTTTGCATGCAGAAATACTTATACTGGAGGGCATACTAAGGAATATGAACGAGATATTTGCTAATTTTCACTCCAATGATCTGTTAGACTCTAAATTGAGGTCATTGGACATCATAAATTGTTCCTTTTCCGAAGAATTAGCAGGAGATGATCCTGATGATAGAGCCCTACTGAATTTGGAGGCCCTCACTCTGTATCTGAATAAACAAGTCAGGAGCTTTTACCAAATAGCTGATGGTCTTAGGACAAAATTTCCTAAATTAAGAAGTTTGCATATATTTCGGCATGTGGAAATGGAAAATATCTTCTCTTCTGATTATCCTCAAACAGTACTGCCAAAACTGGAAAAGATGGTTGTGTATGGCTGTGAGAATATAACAGAGGTGTTCCATGGTGGTCCAGGGGAAATCAAAGCCCTTGTTCCTAAACTGAAGTGTCTCACTCTTGACGAGCTAAAGAGTTTGCAAAGTTTATGCAACTGTGAGTTGAGTGAACAGTGGCAATCTTTAGAAGTCCTCAGTGTGAATAGATGCCCTAACCTGAAGAAGTTGCCTCACATGACTTCCATAAAAGAGATAAGAGGAACCAAAGAATGGTGGAACAATCTAGAGTGGGATAGCCCAGAAACCAAGTCAGACATGAATCAATTCTTCAAACCGCTGGATTATGAGGATCCTGGACTGCAATTTTTTCAGTGTCATTATGGACTTGATGATTCAATCCAAGTCATACCCCCAAATCCTGTGATGCGTCGTCTCAAGAGTGAGTGTAAGATATCTGGTCGTTGATCATGTCCTTTCTTCTATTCCCAGATCGCATTTGAATTTTGATCTTGTCCTCCATTTCATTGTTCCTGATCTCATTGCTTAGTTTACTAATAATATATGTAATAACAGATTGGCTGGCATCTAATTTACAGCAATCATCACCTGTTTGTTTATTCTGTTCCTTGGTTGCTCTGAGATTATGGGTGTGTCAAGTTTTCATGCTATGAATCCAACAGTTACAAGTGAATTATCTAGATTACCATGTACATGTAACCAAGTCATGGTACATTACGGAATGGTTTATATGTACATATAGAAAGATTATGGGATAGGGAGAGATGTAAGTAGTAATTTCTTGAACATTCATTCTTAGAATAAGAAGCTTTCTCTAGGATAAGCAGAATTGATATGATTAAACAAGCCAAGATATCTTTGATGGCCAATGTCTTAACTGATGAAAGTATGTTTTGACATGAATTTGGACCTGTTTAGCCTTCATGAGGTCCTTTTTAGTTGTATGCATAAAATGATTTCAATTCATTTCCTATCTTCTACTAAATATCCAAACCGTCTTTTTGGGATGATGGAGTGATAATATCTCTGCATTGACCTTCGTAAGACTGGTTATCATGCGAAAAGGTCTCAATTCATTAAAAAAAAAAAAAGTGCTCTCGATGAGATTTTCTATTTAATAGAGGATAAGCTGCCTAATGTTTTTATTATTTTTGTTATTTTTCTCCGTTGTAATGCTCTATTGCTTACTTGTTAAAGTTGTTGCTATGAAATGTATTTGTTTTCAATAGATTACATTTTTGGCGCTTTAATTTTTCAATTTTTTCCTCAAATATAGTGGTTCGGCTAGTTAAGCATGGTGAGCACAATTAAAAAACAAAGTTTAGCTAGCAGCAGCCAATAATTAGAGGCGATGATTTAGTATACCAACGTGTGATGATGCGATTTAATTGGAGAGTAAACATTTTCTTTAAATGGTCTAATATGCTCTCCATCTTGCACATAAAAGATGTATATATGAGCTTTTTACAGGAAATATTCTTCCTCAAGGTTCCTATGCTGCTATCAAACCTATAAACTTGGGTTTTACATCGCTCAAAATCTCTTTGCTTGGTTCATTAAATAATAAATCTGATATAGGTACGTATTCTTAGGAAAGCATGACTCTGATCTTTACCGTACTAGAAAGCACAAGAAAGATTTTCCATGCTATTTTTACTAACCTAACCAAGATTTCGGCTTATTATATGCAATTTAGATTTAGATACAGGGTATTATATGTCGTCAGCATAGTACATTACCAGCCTTTGAAGGCTATCACTTTTATTATTTGTGCTGACTTTCGGGGCAACGAATTTACTGCAAGTAGAATTTATGACGTTTTAAATATTGGAGATGTTCAGAGGCCATGCAGTGTCTGCTGCTTGAGGCAATTGTCTCCATCTGTTAAAACAGTTTCAAAGAGCTTGAAGACCCACATAGAGGTATCGTGTCATGAAAACAAAGTTCCTTGAATCTTCTTTTAGTTTGTGGTCACTGTATTATTGGACTTGGATCCTCTCAATTGACTATAAAAATTTGACATCTCAGAGGATTCGAATCCATATTGTTAATTTGTTTACTATCACGCCCTATAAGATATCCAATTCGTGATATCTCACCACAATTGCTAGACCTCTAATAAGCAATCATGAAGTGTCTCAAACTAATACAAATCAACCTATTGAATCATAATAAATAACTAATCAAATGCCTCTAGCATTCCTTCATCACAACTAAAAATCATTGTGTATGCAATAGAAGCAATATACATAAGTCTTAGAAGAGGACCTCATCTAGGTCCCATATAGGATATATACAACTAAGATCCCTCTAGATCAAATTTAATAATGACAAACCACCAATTATCTGTAATTATCAAACTCTACAAGATATTCTTGTTATCTCTCCATTTTGCCCCTTTTTCCTAGAGTTTTTGCGATACTTGTACATACTTAAGTGCAACGCCCTATGAGGTAGTTTAGGTAGTCGCATCCTACATAATAAAGTCTATAGGAGGGTAAGCTAATAGCCCAATAAGATAGAAATGCAATCTCTCAATATTGTTTACACATATAAACAATTTCAAACAAGTTTTCAAATCATATGCTATGTATAGGTAACCATATGAATACAACATCACACGCAGTCTTCCGATAACCTATATGAAGTTTAAGGTTTATGCCCTCCTTAACCTTATGTTAGGGATTTGGATCATACCATCAATGCCTAGGTCTCAAACTCAATTAATTACTCTTATCTCTTTATTAGATATTATCTCTTAATTTCAATGTCATTAGCTCAAGTGTTACTCACACATCAAGAAATAAATGTCCTCAAGGATAAACCAGACTCGTAACCATTAAGGCGCGATAATCTTTTAATCACTTAGTTTGCACTTGGCAAAATAATAATCATTCGATTACTTTCGATGTATCTTGTAGCAATGATAACCTTCAATCATGCAATGTCTCCTGCAATGTATGTCAATGTTTAATTATGTCAAATAATTAATTTAATATTTTAGAGTAATCACGCAAGAATCAATCACATAGAATTCAATCACATCAAGGGCTGACACAGAATAAAGTTGTTCAATTACAATCATAAAACAACATCCACAATGTCAAAAGAGATACACCACAAAATATCGAATTTAATCTAAAATTATTTAATCACGATCCATTTTTCTTTCCATCCCAATTTAAAAATTTTTACAAATATATATAATAATAGTGTCTTTATTATTATTACTACTATTTTATATTTATTCATATACATATATACATATAGTTTGTTTGCTTAATCGCAAAACCTTATTCTCTTTTTTTCTTTTCTTTTTTTTTTCTTTTTTGACTATATAATATATGTATTAATTTTGTGATTCTTATTCCTTTAGTCCCCCTCTCCCCACCGGATGACTTCTATTCCATTTCTCTTCTCAGCCAGGGGAAGTATTCTAGCGAGCAAGGGAAGAGAGCAGTGGCAGCAGACGTACGAATATATATAAGAATACTTCCCCTCTCGCTGGATTTTCCTCCTTGCTAGAACTCTCTTCTCTTGCCGGAATTCTTCCTCGATGGACTTGCTGCACACCATTTCTACTCACACACGAATGGATTCCACTCCCACACGTTTACACATTTCCACTTGCTCCCACTATTCCCACGATTTTGTACTTACATACATCAATGGACAAAAGCAGCAGCAGCAAATGTTACAAATAAAAATGGTAGCAACAGCACCATTCCCAAATTCACACAAACAATTATCATTGGTACCTACACACCCAAAAGATGCATCCTATACGCAGCCCAATCCCACACTCATCCGCATGCTCGCCCACGGACACAAGTCCACACACCACACATACACACATTCGAACATACTTACTGTTAAGGTTGGCATACAATAATAAAGTAAAGTAAAAAAGAAAGAAAATAGAAACACAAAATTTTATCCTAGCTCACCATTAAACCATTAAACTAGGATTACGTCCAGTAAAAGATTCTACTATAATTAGCACCTCGCGTCTCTCATTACATTACTCAATTACAAACGAAAAAAAAATATATATAGTAACAATTATTTATGAGTTTAAGCCCAAATTTTTAATAAAAAAATATAGATTTAAATCCTAAAAACCCTCTAGTGTCTATGGAGCACTATCCTCTTGAGCCCCCCATCGAAGCAACTCTCCCAAACCTTCGCTTGCTCAGTGTGGAGCGGGACCTACGTGCTTTTCTATTGTAGGAGAGTATGAGTCATGTCCCAACACTTACACACTTGCACTATTTTAATACAAGCCCACACGCAATACATCTACCTAGACCAACAAGTACACGTTCCCACTACACCTACACAGCTTAGCCATTCACTCACGCATACAATATTTTCCGGCATGTAGACACATAGATTGAACATTAGATGCATGCAAGATTTCCCTCTCCACCATGACACACTACTACACATGTATACATATATTTACACACAATGCAAAGTTCCTACTTAAGATTTCATCCTCATGCCCAATTACCCAAATCAACCATGCATAAAGACATACATTGAGCATCAGACAATAATACCCTCATATTTACCTCAATTCATATGAATTAAGAAACAAAATACACACTTGCCCACCACAATGAACAGTGCACTCCACAATTTTATTCATTCCAATCTCATAATAATAATAAAGCTATATATACCAAAAAATAAATAAACAACACACTAAAAAACAAATTACAGTATATCATAGAGTTCCTATTTACCTGGATCTCATTTTCAATTACGTATAGTAATCTTCTGGTAAATTTGTGGGAAAACTTTCTTCTCTTAAAAACACAAGAAAATCACACTATTATGTACTACTCATGACTAATATTGTACTATCTAGTGTATTTTTAGTTATTTTAATTATTTTCTAGGCTAAATCCTATTTTTATACACATATCAAAATTATATTTAAATTCCAAAAATAATTTTTTTTTCCCACACAAAACTAGTCTAATTTCGTAGAGCTCACCTCAAAGATCACAATTGATGGTCCCGGTTTGTGATTCGAAGGATGTATATGAATGTTACGTTTGATTTTCGATCACATTTCCTTTTTCTTTTCTTTTCTTTTCATGTTTTCCTTTCCTTTGTCTGTCTTCTCATCTCTCTCTCTCATTTATTCGAATGTATCATAGGTCATGCAAGTCTTTAATCTATCGTGTCTGTTCATCTCATGTGATACTTTATGTAATTTTTTTAACTTAAGTAATTTAATATGAAATTTTACGGCTAAGTTAATTAAATTATTCCAATTGTAAATATTTACTCGAAATTTTTATTCAACAATCCTAAGCATATGAATTTAATTTATTTTATAGTTTATTCTAAATTTTTTTGCGATTCATTTTTCATTTGATTATTTTTTTAATTTAAATTTATGTGAGCTATAATTAAGACTTTTAGTATGATCTTTTATCTATTCCGTTATTAGACATATTCAAATTTCACGGATTTTACATTTACAGGTACTGATCATCATGAGTAAATACTCATCTCTTTAAAGCCTAAGCTAATACATTTCCTACCGATGCACTAAATGACTTATCCTCTTGCAATTTTGCTCAACTTCAAACTCCAATGGCCATGTCAGTTTAAGTACAAAACCGAAGGAGAACCGATATGTCTAATCTACCATAACTAAGAAGAGAGTGTCTCTGGAATTGAAGCTGATTTTATTTAGATAAAAATGAATATGGTAAAAGAAGAGGATGTGGTTATCATCTTAACTTGGAGGAAAGTTGTTTTTGGATTAACTAGCTTTACCAGGGAAAACTGAGAACTCAATGAGTAGTACCAAATAACGAGCCGGGTACGAAATCCCATTGTTGCTTGAGACTTGTAGAAGGGTCATTGTTTATCCATCAAGAATGACATAAATTAAGCATCTTATTGTGTTTGGAAGCTTAGAAACATACACGGTCGAATATACGGCCAGAAGGCACGGTCGTATATTATGACAGATAGCTCCCAGAAACATACATGGCATGATACACGGTCAGAAGGCATGGTCGTGTATTGTGTCAGGTAGCTCTCAGAAACATACACGACCTGATACATGGCTAGAAGGCACGGTCGTGTTACACGGCCGTGAATATTGAGATATTTGTTCTGTGATCTATTTTGTAAATATGGCATGTATATTTTGTATTTTATATTTTGGTAGAGGAAGATTTGTTTTCCTAGTTTATAGGATATAGTTGCTTGGAAAATATATTCTCCTGATGTATATATATATTTGAACATGAGTTATGAAAAGGCATTTAGCCAAATTTTCTCAAAAGTTGTTATGGTATCAGAGTCACACAACTGAATATTTTGTTGAATCTATAGTTTTTCTTTTATTCTTGGAATTGCTGGTTTGTTCTTGGTTTTCTTTAGTTTTAGGTTGATTAATTCCGATCAACAGTTTTCTTAATAATCAAGTTGTGAGTGATAATTCTGTTTAGAATGTCTTCTAAGAAAACACATGAAATCTTAGTTATATATATATTATAACATATATTTATTATATACATCAGTACATGAAATGTATCGACATGACATATGTAAATAAATAAATATACATATATGTAGTATGTACATATGCTATACATATATAACATTTATATATTATACTTACATGTGTTGTACATATAAATACATGTATATTTATATATTAACATATATGTTATATTGTATATTTAAGTTATATATACATATCTAATACACATATATCTATAAATAACTACAATATAATATAATATTATATTTCATATGTATATTAATTACAAATAAATATTATAATATATTTATTTATTGCATATATTAGTACATGTAACATATTGACTTGAAATATAAAAATAAATACCTTATATGTAATAGATATGTAACATTTATATATTATACTTACATATATTGTATGTACATATATGTATATGCATATACACTCATATATATGTTATACATCTATTTACATATATGTTATAATGTATGTTATAACATATACGCTGTAAACACCCCATTTTTGCCCCTAATGATCAATTATAATTAACCATAAACAATTACCATTTTTTCTAATTTTTTATATTAGCAAAAATAGGAAAAATATTCAAAAAATAAAGTAAATAGGAAAATATATCAATTTTGGAAAATAATTGCAGAAATTGCAATAAAAGGAACTAAATAATTTTTACAAATTTTTGAAATTTCAAAAAATACAAAAAATAAAAAAATCGCATTGCATATATGCAAATTACAAAAATAAAAAAATCGAGTAAGTAGGCTAGCCCAGCTGGTCCGGACCATGGCCTAAGGCGCGCGAGGGGGGGGGGGGTGGTGGTGGTGGTTAGGTTGTAGGTTCGAAACGCGAGGGAGGTAGAATCCACGTTTTTTAATTTTTCTTCATCGCCTAGGACACATGGCAGCAGCTGATTGGCAC
Source organism: Laguncularia racemosa (assembly GCA_037954665.1). Lineage (NCBI taxonomy): Eukaryota > Viridiplantae > Streptophyta > Magnoliopsida > Myrtales > Combretaceae > Laguncularia > Laguncularia racemosa. The sequence continues at coordinate 2,290 of JBBMOL010002146.1, read as the reverse complement.
AAATCGGAGATGGGTTTTAACCGCAAATCCGATTTGCTTTAATCGGTGGAAATCCGAGCTTATCCAGCTCGATTCATTGCGCCTATAAATAGAGAATGAAGGGAGGAGGCATAATCACATATCAAAAGTGAGAAAAAGAGAGAAAAGAGAGAGAATCGAAGCCTCGCCAAAGTTGCCAAGCCGCGACCACCAATCAAGCATCGAGCTGCCACCAGGAGGCGTTTTTGGAGAAATCCACCGCCACAGTTGAGTTCCCCACCCCCGAAAACCTAGGAACCAACACCTCAATCTCTTCGAAAGGTCGTCGGAACGCCGTCAATGAGCACTCCCAGCCGCTGTGCCCGATCGATCCGACCCGACCTGCATACCGACACGGATCTAGGTAAGTCGGATTTTTTTATTTTTTTAATTTTATTTTATTTATTTATTTCCTATTTGTTTATTTAGTTATTTTATTTATTTTATTTGAATTTCCTTATTTATTTACTTTTTATTTATAATTCACAAATATAAAAATATTAGAATTTAGATTAGTTTTTTTTATGAATTAATTTAGGATGAATAATAATAAGAATAAATAATTATAATAATAAATAATAAAAATGTGAAAATATATAAAGAAAATGATAAAAAAAATATTAGAAAAAATAATAAAATTTAGATTTTAGAATAGGGTAGATAAGTAATTTAGGAGAAAAATTTTCAATAAAAAATTAAGAAAAAAATCAATAAAAATTATAAAAATTAATATAAATCAATAAAATTTTATAATATTAGAAATGGGTCGAAAAATAGAGAAATGAAATTTTTACCACTTAGAAAAATCATTTTCTTAAATAAATCCAAAATTGGTTTTTCCTTAAAATAATTATTATTTAAAAAAAAATCAAATTATCAAGCTTGGGCTTAGATTTTTTTTTAGAAAAATACTAGAATGGTAAAGACATAAATCAAAAGAAATTTCATAATTAAAAATCACTAACCCATTAAAGTTTTCTAGGAAAAGTGAACTACGGCATGTTTGCTCCTAAATAGCAGGTAAGTAGGCACCCATTTAGGGCAACCATAAAAAGAACAAAAAAAATATTTTCTTAGAATAATTTATTCAAAAGCACAATAAAAAGATAACGAAAATAAAATAAAAGACATTTGGAAAAAGTTTAGATTTTAGGAGATTATGGTGGTAACCTTAGGGTTTTAATAGGTTAGCCTTCGAACTCAGAAACCCTTTTTTTCCTTTTCCTTTTTTCACAAAAATGAAAAAGGAAATCACGACGACTAGTGGTCTAAATTGGGACTAATCTGCTCAATTAGTCTTAATTTAATTTTTCCCAATCACAGTTAGGTGGCGACTCCAAAATAAAACAAAATTCCTAACTCAAGTCGATGATCTACATTAAATGAGCATAGGGTCTAATATAAATCGGATTAGGAATGGAAAAATAAAAAATTAGACTTGACACACGTGTATATATATATATATATATATATATATATATATATATGTATGTATGTATGTATGTATGTATATACACATATGTGCATTTACTTACCTACACATGTGTATATAAAAGTGTATGTATTTATTTATACACACATACATATATGTACATATACATATACATATATATAAATGATTAAATACATATATAAATATACATACTTATAATAAGATTATATATATTGTATGTATATATATGTATATATTTTACAATTTATTATAACTTTCATTTTTTTTTATAAAATATGTCAAGAATATATTTCTATTTTAATAATTTAATTAGATGTATATATTTGCACATACTTTGCAAATTCATTTTTCTTTTTTCTTTTTAAAGAATATGAAAGTTGTTATAAGTTATATAAAAGAATATTCTAGTACTTTTCTTAACTATTCAACCATTTTTCTTTAAGATCATTTTGCCAACAAAATAAATAATAATGATTTCGTTTTATAAAAAAAATCCATTCAAGCCTAATTTTAGCCCAATTTTATTGTCTTTGAATTGCAATTCCATTCCACTCTTATTTCTTACCAATAACAAACATGTTGTTATTCACTTAGATAAAAAAAATGGCTAATTAATGTTGATTTTGGTACTCACTAGCTTGGTTTTATAAATTGCTACGTTTTCGTCTTCTATAATCCATCCTCCCCGCACTCCAATGACACTCATTGCTCTTGTTGGATTGGTTTTTTAGTTCAATCACTAGGGTCAACTAGTTTCCAACTTGATTTTTCTTGCATAACTATTGGTAAAGGGTTGGCTTTGATACAATTTATATTATT
>JBBMOL010002145.1:0-28061 GCA_037954665.1 Laguncularia racemosa | reverse complement strand
AATTTTTTGGGGGATTTTGTAATATATAGTTTTTTTAGAATTATTTAATATTATATAACATAAAACCAAGATGACAATTTTGAATTTCATAAAAACTTGAGGGGCAAATGGGTTTTTTAAGTTCAAACTATAAATACTTAAGGTTAAACTAGCTTTCCTCTTTTTCACCCCTTCATAGTAATAACATAGACTCTAGTAAAGGGAAATTGATCACGTAGAGAATAGAGACGGCCTAGTCTCGACAAAAGAGCTATGTAGACAAAAGAGACGCCATTTGGAATTTCGAGTGGGAGACAACATTTGGCTGACGATTTCTCTAACAAAAGGAGTGATAAGATTTAGTTGAGAAGAAAGCTAAACCTAAGATATATAGGCCCATTTGAGATCTTGGAAAGAATAGTACAATGACTTATTGGATAACTCTTCTACAAAGTCTAGTTGGGGCACATAATGTATTTCACATTTTCATGCTAAGGAAATATGTACCCAACCCAAATCAAATCACTACACTGAAACCTTTGCAAGCGCAGCAAATCTCATAACAATGGAGAGACTTGTCATAATTGTGGATACTAAAGAGCAGAGTTTGAGAAAGTAGGTTATCAACTCTATCAAAGTGGAATGGAGAATCAAATAAAAAGAGAAGTAACTTGGAAATTAAAACAGGAGATGAGAAGAAGATACCCGTAACTCTTTAATAATCCAAGTAATTTTCGAGGACAAAATTTTTTTATAGGGGGCAAAATGCAATATATGAATTTTTTTAGAATTATTTAATATATTATAATAACGTAAAACCAAGGTCACAATTGGGATTTCATAAAAACTTAAGGGGCAAATGGGTCTTTTTATGCTCAAAGTATAAATATTAAAGGTTGACCTAGCTTTCCTCTTTTTCTCCCTCGTCAAAGTAACAACACAAACTCTCTAAAGGGAAAAAGGTAGTTTATCGAACCATAGGATGATTCCAAGTAAACCAGAACCCGAATTTGAGGAAAAAACGTAATGAGAATGAGACTCAATGGCTTAAGGATTCAATTTGTAGAAATTTTGATGTAAGTACTGTAATCCTTATAATTGATTTTTAAATTACATGTTTTAAGGTTAAGTTAAACTTAGGAATAAATAGAATTAAATTTAGAAGGAGTTGGAAAAAAGAAATTAGGGTTCGTTGGAATTTACCGATAGATACATAACCTCCTAACATGGCTATATTTTGACTGTCAATTTATCGAAAGATACACGACATGTACTACACGGTCCTATTCTAACCATGTTGAATATAAAGCATACTAAGGGATATCAGGCCTATCTACAAGGCCGTGCTCCAACCGTGTTGAACCCAAAACTCACCGAAAGATACATGACCTTTGTACATGGTCATGTATTAGCTCATGTTGAGCTACACGACCTCCAACATGGCCGTGTTGAGAGAAATATAACATAATTATATATCTATTTAACTTCTAATTAAGTTAATTTCCATGTAACCTAGATAGCTAGTAAGACCTTAGAAAAATTAAATGATTATGATTAAGAGAGTTAAGAGATGATATATAATCCTAGATTAGTACTAAGAAGGACTTATTGATGTTGTACAGATTTTAGATTAGCTTTAAAACTAATACTAGAAGTGCTTAAGACTAGGACTCAGGGTACGTGTAACACTTGTGTGTTGTTCTGTGCTTGTTTGCTTGTTTAAGATAGTATATGATTGAAATTGATTTAGTTGAAAGAATTGACTTAAGTGTTAAGTTGTATGTTGTATGTACTTGGCTTAGCTTAGGGCCCATAGTGGTAGATCCTTAGGGAGCACCTTAATTATCCCTATGTGTTATTGTCCTAGCGGAGTTATGCTTGGAAATGATCTGGGTTAAATGTTAAATAAGTGCTTAAGTGGACATGGGTGTAGGGCCCATAGTGGTAGTTCTCATCAGTAAGTTTAACGGTTAGGGAATCATGGGTGTGGGCCCATAGTGGTAGTTCCTATCACCAATTCATGTTCCAATGTGCTAAGCATGTTAAGGGGGTCATGAGTACCCTGTTTTTATTGTAGACTAAATTCTATCATGAAATAGTGCCTATGCTTAATTACTGCATAATGCATGTGATACCTATTATGTTTATTCATGCATGTGTGTTTATGTTATACATACTAGGCATTAGCTCACCCTTAAGGAATATTTTTTTAGATGTAGGTATTGAGGGTGTCGATAATGCAAAAGGAAATCTAGGAGTGAATGAACCAATAAGGGAGGAAGATGATGATTATCACTACTATTATGGAGAGTAGAACTTAGAATGACTTTGTTATTTGATTGGAACAAATAGTGGTTTTCTGAAGAATATGTAGTTAGAATTTTATAGACTTCCATTCTCTTAGTATTTGTTATGGATTTATGTTAAATTGATTTCAAAGTTAAAGGATAGATTGAATGTTTTTATATCATGATGTCATTATTGTAGAAATGAATGGAGATTTGCAAGAATTGTAAGATTAAGAAGGTATCTGAGTTTACTAGAACCTTAACGTGTTCTTGTATGATAACAACACGTGGCGAGCAGTAGCACAACTTGGGTTTCAAGGCATTACAACTTAGGTGGCATTAGAGCTTTAGGTTTATGATCTCTAAGGGCTTAAGTTTGAATCTATTGAGGATAGGTTGATGATCCCTAAGATTAAGTTCTGATCTCTAAAGCATAGGTTGTTGATCTTAAAGAGCTTAAGTAATGATCCTTAGAACTGAGTGTTGATCATTGAGCATATAGATATGATATTTAGAGGAATTAAGCACTTGATCTGTAAGATGGTGAGCCTAAAAGATAGTGGGTAAAGTTATGGACGTTTATTTGTATATTTAATTATTTTGTTATATTATTATTTTATTTATATTCCTTTAATTGCTAAGTTATTTATGAGTAAATCGTCATGTGAAAGAGTATATATATGTATATATACCAACATATACTAATCCTAACTCATTGACACTAACCTCAAGTACATGTGGTCATGTTTTCTTAAACAGAATGCCTCTAAAAAGAATCACTAGATCATGAGCTAGAAGGGTGTTAGACATGATAACCCCAATGGGGAGGAAGTTTAGAATCCACAGCTATAAGGAAAAGAGGTCAGATTGCTGAAGAGACAGTTCAGTTGCTTCATATATGAACCACCTTGATGGGACTACTAACACAACAACACCAAGCCCCTAATATCCCACAGCACAGGACTGTCAAAGAACCTTTAAGCTTTGAAAGGTTCATTAAAGTGGCTAATGAGTTTAACCCTAGAGTATAATGACCCAATTAAAGCTGAGGATTTGGTACAAGAAATTGAGAAGACATTTGTTGCCTTCCAAATACTAGAAGATAGAATGTAAATTATGCTACATTCATGCTAAAGGGAACTACGGCAAAATGGTAGCCTCGGTTCCCAAACTTGCAAGGGAATGTATGAACTGGACTGTATTTAATGACTATTTTATCAGAGATACTTCTTAGTAGCTCTAGGGATAAAATGGAGAATGAATATTACAATTGTGAACAAGAGGACCAAATACTTGAAGAATATGAGGCAGACCTGAATCACCTCATCCAATTCCCTCCTGAAAATGTGCATAAAGATGATAGGTCCCGAGCTAAGATTCCTAAGAGGCTTGGACTTGGACCTATAATGTGTAGTGGGGGGCTTTAAACTAAATATATATGTTGAAATGGTTTGATAAGGCTAAGTATCTCAAGCAAAATAAGGAGATTATCGAAGAAGAGAAAAGTCACAAAGCAGCAATAGCTTTAAGAAAAAGACTTTACCTCTAGTGGAATGGGATAAGATAAGGGTAAAAGACATCATGTGCTGCAGAATAGAACATAGAGTGCTGTAGCCCTTCCCTTACAAGTCAGATAAGTGCCCTCAACACTTCCTGTAGTAGGCCTAAATGTTAAATGTAGCAGATGCTTTGGGCTTCATGAGTTGAGAGAGTGTAGAAAGCTAGAAGGGGCATTTTCTCTTGTGGGAGACTGGACACATTAGCAAGCATTGCACTAAGAGGTTAGTCCCCCAATTTTCTATCATGTGTGCAATCAAAGGGGACATAAGGTAGTCAACTATCCGTATGACAAATAAGAAATCACGTAGGCCTAGTCTAACAGGTAGCTAGACCTCTAGTGAGAAGATAGGGAGGTAAACCACAGACAGGGGGTCCTAGATAAAGAGTTCCTACAAGGGTGTTTGCCATTCACCAACAATAGCACTAGCACATTCCTAACATAGACAACATTGTAAATATGCTTCTAGTACACTCCTGCAATGCATATATACTGTTTGATACTAGTGTGTCTACATCCCATATATTTATGAATTTTGTATGCACATGTACATTGAATGTTTGAAAATATGAATAATTGTCTAGCTATTAGTACCCCTTTAGGAGTAGGAGGAAGAATAACTAAATTATGCAGAGGAGTGGGAATATCATTACATGTATGGTACGATGATGCTAGTAGACCTCCTAATATTGAAGATGATAGAATTTGACATAATTCTAGGTGTCAACTAGCTGTGAAAATATCATGCACCATTGATTGTCATAACATAGTGGTGCAATTTAATATACTAGGGGAAGAATATTTTGAATGTAAGTTAGAAGTGTATAGACCTACTAGATTGCCTACTTATGAGATGTGGGAAAAAGTGTGCTGGCAACTATATCTTTTGAAGTAAATAAAGAAGTTAAGATGGAAGGGGTCCGGTATAGTGAGGGAGTTTCCTAATGTGTTTCCAAAAGAACTTCCTAATTTACCCCTAGCTAGGGAGATAAAGTTTATCATTGACTTGCTATAGGGTATGGTACGCATATCAAACCAATATACAGGATGGCACAAGTAGAATTCGAAGAAACTAAGGAAACAATTACAAGAGTTATGGGATAAGGGTTTCGTAAGACCTAGTGTCTCTCTTAAGGTGTACCAGTCCTGTTTTGAAGAGGAAAGTGGAAGCATGAGACTTTGTATAGACTATAGAGAGTTAAACAAGTCACAATTAAGAACAAATATCTTCTTCCCAAGATAGATGGCCTGTTTGACCAATTGTAGGGAGCTTAAGTGTTCTCTAAAGTAAATGTGAGATCAAGCTACCATTAACTAAGAATTAATGAAGAAGACATTCAAAAAACAGCATTAAGACTAGATATGGGCACTATGAGTTTCTTGTGATGTCCTTTGAACTAACGAATGCACAAACTACATGTATAGATTTAATGAATAAAGTATTCAGGATTTTCTGGATAAATTTGTAATCATCTTTATAGACGATATCCTGATATACTCTAAAATGCTAAAGAGCATGAAGAGCACTTCAGACTAGTATTGGGCAGGTTACAAAAAGAGAAGTTGTATGCCAAAATTAGTAAATGTGAACTCTAGATAGAACAAGTAATCTTCCTAGGTCATGTGGATAATAGATATGGGATATCTATAGACCCAGAAAGGGTGAGAGAAGTAATATGGATACCTGTCAATTGCTATTTAGTAGACCTTTGTAGTATGATGTTAATGCCCAACATGCGGGTAGAGAGAATATGTACTGGTTGGAAAAGGATGGGTGAAATTCACTCTCTTGCCTTTGAATTAGTGAATGGTACTTAACTTTCTTAAGGTGGAGGGGCATTTATTCCTCAAAATCAAATAGTTGAGAAAGGAGGCGGACAATCTTATAAAGGAGTCCAAAATTGTACATACATCGAGTATGAGGCAAGTACTAACAACAAAGGTATGATAGAAATCAAATTCCTATAGGACCTATCACTAGAGCAAGAGCTAAGGGATTACAAAATTTGGTAATGAGGGTCCCCTTTGAACAATAAAAACCCAAGAATATTTGTTGTTCATTCTAACAGGGTACACTTGTTGGTTTTTACAGGACATATATAAACTCATTAAAGCTCAGTTTGTGGTTATTCATGGACCTACATAAATCAAAGAAGAACCGGTCCAACAATTTATTCAATTGAAGTGAAGAACTAGTCACTTTATTAGTATTTGTAATTTGTTACTTTTGGGAATCGGCCACTTAAGTGGCATCTTTGTAATTTTTGTGTTATTTTTACCTTAATAGGAGCAAGTATAAATACTTGCTAACTGGGGTTTTTGAGGAGCTTTTTGACATTTTGAAATCAAACACTTTGTTGCCGTGAGGTTGTCCCTTACATGCAATAGATCTCTTATCAAGTTCTTAGTGAAATTGTGGTGAGACCAACTAGAGTGAATTTGTGAGTAATATCAATCTTACTCTTGTTGTTTTTACAAATTGTGTTTAGTAAGTAATATCTAAGTACAATTTTCTTGTCCATGTCTACGTGCATTAGGGTTCTTCATTTCAAATTAAGTTAAATTCTAGTTCATTTCCATTGTTTTTTCCATTGATATTTATACAATTAGTTGTTCTTTATATCAATTTATCTTCAATCTCGTGAATTGGGGTTCAATTGTGAAGTAAGTGATCATGCCATTGTTGTTGGAGTTTGTTGTTCACACCACTTGATTAATGTGTTTGCCATCCAATTAGTGAGGCACATCATAATTTTTTGTATCAGAGCAAAGGTTGTGGAGTAAGGTTTGCGTGAACTTCAATTAAAAATTAGGTTCTTCAATATTGTCTCTTAATCCAAATTGTTGAAGTGGGATGAAGTAGTTAATTGTGATTTTGTTATGTTATATTTGTTGTTGTTGAAGTGGAAGTGGAGATCTTGTAGTAATCCATTATGATCTTGATCTTACCGTGAGAAGAAGGGGAAGTAGGAGGTGTATTTCCTTATGTGTGTTTCGGAATTGGAGAGACATTATTTGTGACAAAGACAAGTGAATTTTTTGAATGATGTTTCAAAATTGAAGGAGCATGAAGTACATTTTCCATATTTGCTTTTGCGTAGAGGATTTGGAAATTATTTGAATTCAAAACAAACATTAAGTTTGAAGAGTTATTGTGTAGTATTTATTGAATGCAATTTGAATATTTTTGAATTGTTTCTTACCATTTGTGAAGAAGCTTCATTAAGAGTTGCATTTGTGTTGTTGTGTCATGATTGGGAGAGGGGTAAAGTGTGTGTGTGTGCAACATTGTGAGTGAGTGTGTGTGTAGTGTAGTGATTTTGTGTGGTGAAGGGTGCAATGTGGTAGTATTTGTTTGTGTTTGTGGTGAAAGGTTGCTGCACCGTGGATTGTAAGTGGTGTATGTGTCGTGAGTGAAGGTTGTTGTAGTGGTTAAATTTGAATTTCAAAAGCAAGCATTAATGTGTGGAAGTTATTATATATTGATGCTTTAAACACTTTGCTTAGTTGGAATCAATAACTTACTATTTGGAGAAGTGTTTATTGTTACTTCTACTTGTTGTTACCATAACTAAGTGTGGAGTGTGTGTGAAGTTTAGTGGAGTATATTTTTTTGTCTTAAAGTGATTGAGGGCATGGAGTAATGTTGTTGCTGATGGCATAAAAGGGTGATAGTGAGTTCTACTACACTTGCCTTTAAATTGTCTTTGTACAACTAAATTCAACAACCATGTCTAATATTGTTGTAAATGGGGGATTTGTAAATGAGGTATAAAAATCAGGAGGGAGGTGATTTATATTTATTTACTAATGTACTACACCAAGCCTTGACTTCTTTTCCAACCATTGATGATGAGTAGAGAGAAAACTTGTTTCACACTTCTTGTAGGGTGCAAGGTAATTTGTGTGTTATTATTATTGATGGTGATAGTTGTACTAATGTTGTGGCTGCTCATTAGTATTGAAATTGAAATTTGTAACTATCCCACATCCAAAACCCTACAAATTACATTAGCTGAGTGAGCACGGAGTCTCCATGTGACCTAGAGGGATAGGGTAACTTTCAATATAGGGGATAAATATCATGATGAAATTGAATGTGACATTCTTCCTATGGTGCATCCCATATATTGCTTGGCAGGCCTTAGTTATATGATAGGAAGGTTTTGCATGTTGCTATAAAAGTATTATATGTTCCAGTAGAAGGGTAAACGTACAGTGTTAAACCCAATGTCACTATCAGAGGTCCAAGAGGTTCAGAGGCAACTGAGTCAACCTTTAGAGGCAGATAAATAAACTTTTAGAGGTAGATAAATAAACCTTCAATGGTCCAAGAAGTTTAGAGGCAGATGAGTAAACCTTTAGAGGACCAAGAGGTTCAAAGACATATAAGTTAAACTGGGAAGAAGAAGACTTATTGGGAGACAATTTGAGTTAGGGAAGGTTATAGCAGATAATAAACCATTATATTTATTGCATATCCTAGAGATGGAGGGGTGAGAGCATCTATTCCTATGGTATCTCAGGTACTGGGTAACTATAGTGATATTTTTATAGGTAACTTGCGAGGAGGATATAGAGTCACTACTACATGTAATGTTACAAACCTATCACTTTATTTACCGATGATGTTCATGAAGACCTATCAGATTTGAGGGCAAATCTTCCTGAGGCCCGAGGAGATGATAGGAATCAAATTCTATAGGACCTATCACTAGAGCAAGAGCCAAGGGATTACAAGTTTGGCAATGAGGTCTTCTTTGAACAATCAAACCTCGAGAATATTTATTTAGTATCTTCTTTTCTATTACATACTCGTTGTTTATTCCAACAGGTACACTTGTCAGTTTTTACAGGACGGTAGATAAACTTGCTAAAGCTCAGTTTGTAAGTTATTCATGGACCTACATAAATCAAAGAAGAACCGGTCCAGCAATTTTTTCAATTGAAGTGAAAAACTGGCCACTTTATTAATATTTGAATTTGTTGCTTTTGGGAACCGACCACTTAAGTGGCATCTTTGTTATTTTTGTGTTATTTTTACCTTAATAAAAGCAAGTATAAATACTTGCTAACTAGGGTTTTTGAGGAGCTTTTTGACATTTTGAAATAAAAAACTTTATTGCTGTGAGGGTTGTTCTTTTGCATGCAATAGATCTCTTATCAATTTCTTAGTGAAATTGTGGTGAGACCAACTAGAGTGGATTGTGAGTAATATCAATCTTACTCTTGTTGTTTTTACAATTTGTGTTTAGTGAGTAATATCTAAGTACAATTTGTTGGTAACTTAGCCATGTCCACGTGAATTAGGGTTATTCATTTTCATACTTTAAATGATTCAAATTGAATTGAATTCTAGTTCTCTCCATTGTTTTCCATTGATATTTATTTAATTAGTTGTTCTTTATATCAATGTATCTTCAATCTCGTGAATTGGGGTTCAATTGTGATGTAAGTGAACACGCCATTTGTTGTTTGAATTTGTTGTTTACACCACTTGATTGATGTCTTTGCTATCTAATTAGTGAGGCACATCAGGTGTAAGGAAAGATAAGCCAAACATATGTTAAAGACAATGCAACAATAGATAAACATCACGGGAAGAAGTTATTCTCAATGGGTGATCAAGTGATGGTATTCCTAAGAAAGGAGAAGTTTCCAGTGGGAGAAGTATAACAAGTTGTAACCCAAGAAGTAAAACCCTTTTTAAAATAGTGCAAAAAATTAAGGGAAAATTGATATGAAATTAAATTCCTAATAGTATGGCCCCCAAAAGGAAAATTAATGTGGTAATTTTTTTTCCCTTTTTTTCCTCACAATGTACCCTTTTTCCCTTAAGGAATTTTAAGGTTAATTTTTCTCAATGGGAGAGAATATGGGAGAAAAAAAAAACATCACATGGAAAAGGGAATGGGAAACCCAAACAGGGGGACAGAAGGGCATCAAAAAACCCTGCAGGGGGAAATTTTAAGGGGCATAAAGGCTGGGAAAACCTTGCTAGGGGGCTGTTAAGGCTTTCAAAGTGGTCCAACAAAGGGAAAATGTCCAAAAAATGATAAAAGGGTTCTAACGCCGTCCCTAAAAAAATTTTTAAACCATTTTTTAAAGGGTTTTTTATATTTTTATTTTTGTTTTTATTTTCATCTTACCCACATTTTTACAATTTTGAAGTTTTTGGGGAAAAAAAATTTGTGACTTTTTTTTTAAATTTTTTGAAGAAAATTTCAAATTTTTTTGTTTTTTTCACCAACCCCTTGGGTTGGTTACCCCCCTTCTCAAGAATCCCATTATTTTTTTTCTCAATCATTTAAAAACCTTTACATGCTTTCAACGCAGTTTACCCTTCAATCATAAAAAGTATAATGGGACTTAGATAACCCCGTCAAAAATAGTAGGGGTTGCAGTTTTTAAACCAGTTATTTTTTGTATCTTTTTTCCGTGTTAAATTTTTAAAATCAATTAAAAAAAGATATAAAATTAAAAAAATTTTTTAAAATTTTTATTTATATTTAATTAAAATTTTTTTTCATAAATAAATACTTTTTGAACTTTTAAAATCATATTCAGTTTGTCTTTATAACATATTTCCAATCGAGCCATGCTTTATTTTTTCCATCATATCTTTTTAAAAAGGTCCAAAGGCAAAGAAACAACTTGCTAAGAAGTTATAAAAAGAAAAGATTTAAATAAATTAAAGGACACTCTTTTTTTAAAAAATTATAAAATTATTAAAATTCTTAAAATACCATATTTATGCTTTTTAAAAATATTGGTACAAAAAAACCTCAAAATAATTCAAGGAAATTTTTTGTATAAATATATCCCTTATTTTAAATTTTCTTATCCGGTTTTAAATTAAAAATTTTAGACAATAAAACAACTTTAAAGAATTTTTATTGTATATTAATATAAAAAAAAAATTTGGTAAAAAAATTTTTTAAAGGGAATAAAAATGAAAGGGTTTTTTTGGAGAGAATTAAAAATTTGTATCTGTAATTTGGATTTTTAGATGTTAAAACGTAATTTACAAAATTTAAAAAAACCAACTAATGGGGAAAAAATTTAAAAAAAAAAAAAAATAAATATGCCAATGCATTACCCAATTCTTAATTTTTCCCGACTTTTTTTATTCGGCTATACAAAAAAGGCCAAAACCGTAATTAAAAAAATCAAACCCCTGTTTCCCGAATTGCTTTAAACCTGCCTAGCTTTAGGGAATTTTAAACAATAAAAAACCCCCAAAAAAAACATAAAAAAGGGTTTTCCTTTAAAGTTAAAAAGCACGGAAATCTCTTTTAACTTTATTGGAGCATTTGCGTTTTTTTTTTAGTTTTTAAAAATTTTTGATACCAAGATAATGCCGTCGGGCTGTAAAAAATTTAAAGTTTTTTTAAGGTGAGCAGAAGAGAAAAGGTAACATGGGGATAATCAAGCATTTGTTCGAACAGAATTTGGGTTTAGAAGGGACAAGACGAGCACGGAAATCAACGATTAAGAATTTAGGAGACGAAAATTGAGAAGTAAGTAATCTAAACTATGTAAATTGATTAGAAACTATATGTTTTAAGATTCAATTACGTTGAGGATTAGAGGATTTAGAATTAGGATGAATTATTGTTAACCGAAAAAAGTGAGCATGAAGAAAAAAAGGTAACATGTGGATAATCATAAAGAGACGACCAAACAGTTTCTATCGGTTAGAAAAGAGACGGAGAAAACCATGGTAAGAGGCAGCGATGATCAGCTAGTGGACCCGCCTCCAGTTGAACAGGTAGCCCATTATGCGGGTGATGAGTTTGGACAACAATTTCATGGACTTGGAAAGAAAAAAAAAGATTTAATTAATACATTATTACTTAGAGAAAATGGATTTATTAGTATTAACATGCTATGTGTTTAAATGAGCAGTGGATAAATACTAATAATTTTTTAACAATAGCGGTGATAATGGTATTTTTTATAAAATAACCATTTATATGTTCAAATTTTAGAATTTTGTTGATACTTACATTTAGAATTTTATTGATACTTACATGCCATTAATCAATCCACTTGGCATGTTAATACCATTAAAGCCTTTCTCTAGTCAGTGAGTGAGGTTTATTAGCAAATCCATGTCTAACTAACTTCTTGGAACAAGCCTCAACAAATGAAAAAGAAACGCTTTAGTGGTGCTAATAGACCACATGAATTGATTAATAGTGTGTAAGTATCAATAGAATTCTTACACACAAAATAATAAATAGTGGTTTAAAAAGAAATACCCACTATCACTAATATGTGTTCAAAAATCATTGATATTTACCATTACTCATCTCAATACCAGAAAGGCCTTGGTAGTACCAACACACCACCACGTGAATTTAGTAATTACTAAGGTTACATTTAAATGGGACATCCCTTAAAAAAAAGGTTACGAAACTCTAGTCATAAGACACCTTTTGGTGTTGTGGCCTGAAGTTTATCGAACTTTGAGGTTAAATGTACTTAACTTAGAGTACTCTCACTATAGGTGACTTCCTTTGGGAAGCAACTACACGTATGGGAATAAAACTATGTGGCATTACTACACTAAAGCAAACAATACTTTGGTGACAAGAGTCCTAATCGGGTTGTTATAAGGTGGTGTCAGAGTAATATGCCAGTCATATGTGAAGAAGCTAAGTGCCATGTAGGGCCAATGCCACAATATGAAAGCATCTCTTGAACTTGTAAGGAAGTAACTCTAGAGTCCTCCCTGACTACTATGTGGTCTTGAACCTATGTAACAAAACTGACAAGGACATCAATTCTATAAATGGGGCAAATAGTTCCTTTGTGAGAGAAGTTCTAGTTATATTGTCACATTAAACAATATAAAATTTTAAAACAATTTATAACAAAATAATATTAGAGTGATGCCAATTAATGCAGATGAAATTTATATTGTATTTTAACGAATTTAAAATAGATGATTGAAAATATAAATAATTTTTTAACTTTAATAATGAAAATCGAAAATAACTTCATGTAATTCTCTTATTTAAAGAAAAGTTTATAAAGCATTTTATGAAATAACATTTAGGATAAAAAATTTACTATGAAAACAAAAAAAGTAATTGTTTTGTTGTATTTTTACTCAAAAATTAAATAGAAATTTAAAAAAATAGGAAAAGCATAAAAAAAATAAAATTTAAGGAAAGCAAAAAGTAATAAGATTGGGTCTTTCAAGGTGGGAAATATTTTTTTCTTTTTTCCCTTACTCCAAGCCCGAATGCACACACGTAATTTGAGAATTCTTAAGATAAAATTGCGATTATTATGTGACTTACCCAAAATATAATTTATGCACTCATATGAGTTGAAAGTAATTTTTATGTAAGCTAAGATGAATTCATGGCAATCAAGTTATAAGTCCCATGTTTCTTTCCCACCCCCCACCCAAAAAAAAAAAAAGTAAGAAAGAAAGAAAGAAAGAAAGATAACTTTCAATGAAGTATAAATCATTAAACCAAGTGTTAACAAATAGTATATTCAACTTAAATTTGAATCCATATTGTATAGTGGGCCATTTGATTCAAATGTCAGTTGTAAATAGTACATAGGTGATGGGAATCAAGTCATTTCAGTTACAGGACCACTTACTTGAGCTAGAACCAAAGGACTACAAAATCTTACATTGAGAGTTTTACTTGGTTAGATGGAACCTGAAGAGAATCACTAGTTTCTTCATTCCTTTTGCATGATTGTTTTACCTTTAATCAAATACATTTGTTAGTGCTTTGGAATGGCAACCAGGTAAACTAAATGACTTAAAACAAGCATGGAACGTTGCCTTTAAAAGTTGGTAACTTATGTTGTTAGAGCTAGCAGCTTACCTTAAAAAACTGGCGGTGCAAGAATAAAGGCCAATGGTGTAGCAATTTAGGCCAACTGCCTAACCTAGGCAGCTTACAATTTAGGTCAGTTGCTTTATGCTGTTTCAAACCAATTTTCTTTGTATTTTGACCCTTGCTTTATTTTTGTACCTTTGGGATAGAAACACAGGACATACTTTTGATATTTTGAATACAAGATTAAAGTCTTTTACTCTCATTTTTCATACTTTTATCAATCTTTGGAATGTGGCGAGTGACGATATCAGGATTGTTGTGTGTCATATCAACAAGACTGTGCTAGGACTATCCTTTTGCTAATGCGTCATATCTGGTAAGGGTTTAGGGTTTTATCATGTTATTATTATTTATTTGATTTTGGATTGTTTGTTGCGAATCATCGGTTGGGTTTGCAATTGCTTGATTTTTAATTAAGATTAGGCACATCATAAGGTTTGCAAGTATGGGTCCAAAACCCACTAATGTCTCTTTTAAGCTACTTATAAGAGCTTTCATACTCAAATTAACTTTAACTCAAATACATGACTCAAAGCTATAGTCACAATCAATCACTGTGTTAAATTAAAGACACATCAAATCCTTCAATCTCTCATCAAAAATTAGAACCACTTCACCTAATTTTCACTCACCATTAACAAGCTTTCAAAGCTTTTGTGATCTCAAAAACCTGTAAATAGCTCTTATTTTCAACTTGATGAACACATAACATATAATCAACTTTCTGAATCACTCAAAATCTCATAAATTTAAATAAACACTAGTTTGAAACCTTGAAAATCCACCTCCATAGCTAAGCCTCACCATCTAATCTTAACCAAACACCACTCTCTCACCTCCAAACCACCATGTAAGTCACCAAAAACCACCTCCACTCACACAAAAGCACCCACTAAAGCCTCTAATCTAACCCCCAACTCAAAAGTTCCTAGGCACCTTTGAAACCACCACAGCAAGCCACTTTTGAACTGACTCAAAGTAAATTAAATGATAAATTAGGTTGAATTGTCTTTTTAGTTTCAAAAAAATTTCAAATCTAACTGATTTTCTTTTTTTTTAGATTCAAAAGAATTATGAATGGAACCAAACCATGAGAAGTAAAACAAAAAAAAAAAAGTGGTAAAAATTTAGAAAATAATAACTAAAAAAGAGAATTCTATATTGTCTATTTAATTTCTTCTCTTGTTTGATTTTTTATCAAGTAACTTATCTTTTTTTTATTTTGTATTTTTGCTTATTAATTGATATGTAAATCATAATTATCTTAAAAGAGGTAATAAAACCCCCTTAAATATTATCAAATAAGTATTGAACATGGTAAGTGATATTTGAGAAATGATAATAAATTAAATATTTTTGTGTCAACTATAATTTTCCATAACTTATTAATTCGTACATAGAAAAATTTAATAACACGTATAAAAACAGTTTGAATCACAAACCTGTAATTACTCATAAATTAGTTTGTATATATATATATTGTGTGTGTGTGTGTGTATGTATTTCCTATTAATATATATATATTAGCCAAGGATAAGACATGGAATAAGATAAAGGGAGGGGAGTAAGCGAGTCTTTTTGCAGTTGAGTAAATATACCCTTTTTAACCTAGGGTTAACACTTTTCTCCATTTACTATAGAAACATAATCCCCTTTCATAGAAAAACACTCTCAAGGAAAATCTGAGCATTGTGAATGGAGTAGTGGTGAATGAATCCTTCTACTAGAAATGAATGAAGAGAAGGATGAAACAAGCATAGGAATAAATGATCTAAGCATCTAAATCACGATCTACTAGATGGATAAATTAGATACAAAAATGTAAGAATTGGACCTAGGGATCGAATTTTGAGGAGGAGGAAATGGATTTTGAGGAAGAACAGTGACCTACATTAGCAGGTTACATGCCCCTTGTATTTGCCTGTGCTAAAATACAAAGTGTACAGCAAGGTACATGGTCATAGACATGCCCATATACATGGGCATGTCAAGTTTAGGGAGTTATAGAAGGGTTTACGTCCTCTAGCATGGTCGTGTACATCCTTGTGTAGATTGCCAAAGTACACGACCACTGGCATGGCCTTGTACTTGACTAGGTTGAAGCTATAAAAATTCCAAATAGGTACATGGCCTCTAGCACGACCGTAAACTTCCACATGTTGACTTGCCAAATGTCACAACCTTTGGTACAACCATGTACTGGACCGTGTTGACTTACACGACTCCCAATATGGTCATGTTGAGTTGAAACGTGTTTCCTATCATGATTATTTTGTTGAAATAAGTCTTAAAGTGTATGTATTTGAAATCATATATAGGTTAGCAGGATTTGTAAGGCTATAGAAGTGTGAAGGATCAAGTATTACGAGTCAAGTACATGTATACCATGTTTGTTGCTTATTCTTGATAAGTTAGATTTTGCATGTGGATTTAATAATATTGTAAATGAATTCGATTGAGTGTGCATTTGATTATGAATTGCTGGGTCTGAGAAACTAAGTGTGCATTGATGTCTCGAAGTCGCAACCTGATGATTAGTATGTGAGGTTATTCTTAGTGGAGTCAAGTATCGAAATGATCCGGGTTGCATTTGGAAGGTTGTGATGTGAGATGTAGAAGGTTGAATTGTAAGGACTCATAGACTCACGAATGGTGAGAAATTCCCACTATCATATATGTATTATTATTATGTATGGTAATAGACTCATGGACAAGAGAAATACTCTTTGTCATATATATATGTATATTGTTTGTGGAATTATTGTGAAAGAATTTGTAATGATTTAGATGATGAGATGTTGTGATTAGTTAAATGTTATGAGAGATAAATAAAATTGTATATTAATATTGTGTTGGATTGTGCATGTGTTATTGCTTCTATCATGGCATGCAATGTGTGTTTGTAGGTATATGTAGTACTGGGCAATAGCTCACCCCTCATGGGAAATTTTTTAGTTACAGGTGCAATAGGAGAGATTGTAGGGTATGTGATATGCCGAATCCAATTGCAATCAACACAATTCTAATATGAAATAATTGAACAATTATTCCTAAATAGCAAGGATCCTTTTTATTCACGTGGAACCCTAATTTTTCCAAGAATAAAAGAAACAAATGAATTCCAAATTCTTATCAGATATTACTCACTAGTAGAATGAGAAAACAACTTGTAATTGATGATTTTACACACAACAATCCAAGCATAGACTTGCCATAATCCACAAGAATTGATAAGAGTGTATGTAAAAGAGAGAAAAACCTTCATTCACGTGTTTTCCTTAACCGAAATATACGAAGTGTCTTTTGTTGTTCCCTTTACAAGTATTATAGTAGTTCCTAAAATGGAAAAAGCAAACATAAGAAAATAAAAGAAAATGACATAATACATGGCTAACTATCTATGGTTCATTTCGGTTCAAAAAAAAAATGGATCGTAAACCCTTCTCTAAACCATGTGCTAAATTAGTTTAATCATCATCCTATAGTACTAACAAGTGTACCTAATTAAATATAAAACAATCATATAAAATGAATGAAGACTCTATGTGAGTGTCTTCGGTTCCATTTAGTCAAAAAGGACTCTCAATGTTAGGCACCCAATCCTTTAGCACTTGCTCGGGTAATGGGTCCTGTTGTCGAAATGGTTTAATTCTCATCATCTCCTCAGGCTCATGGAAGATTTTCCCTCAAATCTAATGGGTCTTCATGAGCAACATTGAATGTAGCAGAGACACCGTATTCTCTTGGTAACTTTACCCTTTAAGCATTGTTGTTGATGCGCTTCAGAATTTTAAATGGTCCATCTGCTTTAGGTGAATGTTTCTGTGATTTCTTGTGAGGAAACCTTTCTTTGTTGAGATAAATCCAAACCAGATCACCTGGATTATAAACCTTGGTTTTCCTTTTTTTTTTCCCTAATTTCTTTTCCCCTAGTTTTTTAATGTCAAAACCCTTTTGATGGTTTCAAAATTCCCTTTTCCACTTACCCATAAATTTTCTTCCTTTTTTTTCCAAAATTAGCTATTAAACCCATGGAAAGGTAGGATATCTTAAGATTCAAAAGAGACTTACGGTTAACTAGGTTTATTTTTAAAAGAAAAACTCAAAATAGGAAGACAAGTCCAATAAATAAGATTTTCCCACCTTTGCTTTATAAGGCACAAGAGTACATTGAAACCTCTGTTTGCCGCCCATTAGGGGTAAATTATTATACCCGGGATTAGGTTTGAGGAAGGAATTTTTCCCAACCCCTTCTTTCCCTTCGTTCTTCAAAAAAAATTCTAAAAAGGGGGCTCCCTTTTAAAAACCCTTAGTAAAAATGTTCTTTTAAACTTAAATTCTTTTTTCACCAAAATGCAGATAACCCCAACATGGTTCCCCGACCCCCCAATTTCCCCCAACAAAAACCCCAAATCTAATTTTCCTTTTTATAAAAACCTCTACCCTTAATACCATCCACAAATTCTCCAGAAACACTCAACAATCATTTAAAGGGTTATATGAAATTTCCTTCATTAATTAAAAACCAAACAACTTTAAATTTTAGGGAAGGATGGACATACCTCGTGCAAGGATCACAAATATTTTGCTCCCTTCTTGTACCAAAACATAAGCAATTTGGAATTCCCCCTTTGGCTTGGGTTTTAAAAATGTTTTACCTTTAAGTGTTTTATTATCATGATCTTATAAATAAAAACCCCTTGGGGAAAAAGGTAGTCTACCAAAATTTTTTAATTCCCCCATAAGAAAAAATTTATCATATATTAAAAATAGAGGTGCACCACTAATTTCTCATGAAATATGAATGGGCTTTTTCCCCATCACACACAATTCCCACCCTAAAGGTCCAATCAGTTCAAAAAATTTGAAAAAACAATGCCCAATTAAGCAAGTTAGCTTTGCTTTCACTTCTCAAAACTCTTTTAGGATCCCCAAAAAAAAGGGAAAATTCTTTTTTGTAACTCTTAAAAGATGCAAGTGCTAAAATTTCCCACAAAAGCCCATAGAAAAACCCCCCATGGAAACTCCTTTCCCAGGTTATTTGGGTCCCCAAACCCGACAGCCCTCACTTTTTTATTACCTTTTCCCAAAAACATCACAATAAAAAAAAAAAAATGTTCCCCAAAATGAAAAAAGAAAACCTTCTTTTTCATCAATTTTCTCAATTAAAAAGATTCCCCAAATTTTAAATAGCTTTTAGTTTTCCCTTAAAACAAAATGTCATCAAAAAAAAACAACAACAAATTTTCCCGGGAAAATTTTTTCTTAAAGATTCTCCTCTAAAAAATTGGGTTGGGAACAAATATGACCCTCCCCTATACAAGCATGTCATGTTTTAAAAAACGGGCTTCCCCCTCTCCCCCCCTCTACAAAAATTTTGGGGATTTCCTTTTAAAGAAAATGTGCACCATGGTTTTTTTAACATATATCAAGTTAAGAAGGGGGTACCTTATTTGTGGTAAATTTTTTATGGCTTATAAGCACATCCCCCATTGCCTCCTTTTTGAACAAAAGTGCGGAAAGGGAAAAGACTGTACTTCCTAAAACCCCTTTTACAAATTCATCATTTTTTCCCCTTTAATTTTAAATTTTTAGGGTTATTGATCCAAGGGATTTGGGAAGACTCCCCGGTTTTAAAATATGGATGTTAATGCCCCCCATAGGTGGTAAACCCTTTGGTAATATCTGGGAAATATCATGTATACTATCCCAGTTCACCCTTTGGGGGGAATGTTCCCTCATCATTCCCGTAATATTTTTGTAAAAATTACACTGCCTTTTCCCCTTTTCCCCCCTTATTTTATGTTTTACTAAAAGGTTTTTTTTTCCGTCTTATTATTTTCCCTTTCCCTTTTACTTTAGTAGGGAATGGGGGTTTTTTAAAAAAGGGTTACCCTCCCTTTTGGGAAAAAATAGGGTTCCCAAAACCTCATGCAACACCCCCCCCCTCTTTAACCAGGGCCAAGTAAGTGTGCAAAAAAAAAAATACAACTTATCATGGTACTTCTCCCCATGTACCCTTGCCTTGAGTGACAGAACTCCCTTTTTCATTTAAAGTAAATTTATAAGGTTAAAGTTGGGTAGTGATAGTTTAATTTATTTCATTGAAGACCCAAAATTTAGTCAACTACCCCCTCAATGATAAACCCAAAAAGGTTACTTGGTTTTGAATGTGAAAAGGTTTTCCCCTCTTTTTTTTTCTCTTAAACAAGAGGTAGTATCACCCCCTACATAATTTAAAAAAATAGATCTTCCCCTTTTCCTCATTTCCCTCACATGATCCCCATAATTTATCTAAAAACTGACAAATTTTTTGGCATCTCTTTTTTCCCCTCATCTCCCCTCCATGGGTCATCACTTTCTTTTGGGATATTGAGAAACCATTTTTCAAAAACCAAAACATTTAAAACATTTGCTGGGTTTTTCCCTTGGTGAACCCTCCACTTGTTTTTCTCTTTCCCTGAAATTTTCCCCTTTTCCCCAAAAAACCCCTTCCCCCCCCCAAATTTAGAATGTTTCTTTTCAATTTCCTATTCCCCCCTTATCCCCCTTTTCCTTTAAACCCATATAGTTTTGTAGAGTTTCATACTGTTATTCTGTTTAAAAGGGGTTAAAGCTTTTCCCCCACTTTAAAGTAACAAGGCTTAAAAGGTGTCATTTTGTTCCTTATTAAGGCATCTCTTTTTTAACCACCAAAATGCCTTAGTCTTTAGGGGTTCGGCCCCAAAATGAATCATATGTCTAAAAATCCTAAATACTCTCCATGTTTTGCTCCCTATCTCAATGTTAGAGAGATAAAAGCTCTCCCTTAATGTTTGTAAAAACCCTTTTATAACCCGTTTCTTTCCCCTCCCAAGTATTATTTAAACCCCCCACTTTCTATGGCCAAATTTTTCCCCAAAAGGCCAAACCCCTTAAACTCAATTGCAACGTACTGGGTAGGGTCATTGTTATAACTAAAAAATCTTTTCCTTTTTCCCCAACCCAATAATTTTACAGTTTCCCTTCCAAAAAAGGATCCGTAATTTCCTTTTTTAAACCCGGGGTGGTTAAATCAGGTTGATAGAATTACCCTCAAAATTATTTTTTTCCCTTTTGGGTAGGCAAGGCATTATTTAAAAGTTTCCTAGGTGGGGGGGCTGGGGATTTGCCATTGGTTTTTTGGGGGAATGTATTTTTAACCCCGTAGCTAAAAAAACAAAAATGTGGTTAACTCTTGTAACTGTTCTTCTAAGTCCCTTCTTCACCTAAAAACCTTTGACCAATCCTCCCAATAAAAATTGGCTTCATTCTTTAAATCTTAACTTCATTTGACATGATTGTTGAATTAAAATTGAAAAAATTACTCATAAAAAAATCCCGGCACACCCATAAAATTTTTCAAATTTTTAACTACAAACCCCGTGGATACAAAAACCCAACAAAATCCTCCTTGTTAAATTTCAAATTTACTTCATGTACAAACCAAATTTAATAATACTCCTTTCCCAATTCTCAATTCAAATTTTAAAGTCTCACCAACTTACACTATAAATTCAATTATCAATTCAATTCAAAGGGCATTCATGGCCTTTAATTACATTTTCTTCTCAATAAAATTATGGTATCAATTTTAGCAACCCCTATCCCGAAAAAACCCCAAAATCCCCTTTTTTCCAATTTTAAATTTACAATGACAATGAAACAGGCACCAAATTATGAATGTTTGTTTTTAAATTTTTAATCAAAAATTAAAAAAAGGATGGATAAACCCCAAATCCCCAATTCAAAAAAAATACTTATTTTAAATTTTCCCTTTTTAATAAAAAAATCCGATACCAAATTATGATATGCCAAAAAAATTGCAATTAAACAAATTCAATTATGAAAAAATTTTACAAATTCCCCAAAAGCAAAAATCCCTTTTCCTGGAACCCCAATTTTTTAAGAACAAAAAAACAAAAGAATTCCAAAATTTTACAGTATTACTCAAGTAATAGGAAAAACTTGAAATTGTTTTTCACAAAAATCAAGATAGATGCCCAATCCCAAAAAATTATAAGAGTGTAGAAAAAAAGGAAAAACCCCCCCTTCCTTTTTGACTGAAATATATGAAGTGTCTTTTGTTGTTCCCTTTACAAGTATTTATAATAGTCCCTAAATATGGAAAAAAACATAAGAAAATAAACAAAATAGCATAATACATAGCCGACTATTTATGGTTCATTTTGGTTCAAAAAAAAAAAAAAAGTACCATGAACCCTTCTCTAAACCATGTGCTAATTAGCTTGATAGCCATCATGTAGTACTGACAAGTGTACCTGATTAAATATAAAATAGTCATAATAAAATGAATGAAGACACTATGTGAGTGTCTTCGGGTTCCATTTGGTCAAAAAGGACTCTCAATGTAAGGCTCTACGGTCCTTTAGCTCTTGATCGGGTAATGGGTCTTATTATTGAAATGGTTTAATTCCATTAGTATGATGAGAACCTAATGGAAACAAATCAGAATCAAGGTGACGAGTAGAATGTAGAATATGTTTACTATGAGAAGTAGTAAACTAATGAAGAGAGAAGTTTACATTAGCTAATCTTATTCAACTAAACCAAAACTGTTTGTAGTATTTAAGTTAATGAAAGCTTCTGTTGTAACAAATTGAGGATACATTTAGTATATGTATTGAGAATAAAATTTCTTTCAATATCTTTTTATGTGGAGAACAATTTGTGGATATCTTGAAAGTGTGTATAAAAATTGTTGAGCTTGAGCTTTTACATATCTTCGTATAAAGGGGACACATGGCAGATTTTAGCATACCCAAGTTTCAGGGTGTTACCAGCTTAGGTGGTATCAAAGCTTAGGTTTGATGATCTTTAAATTAAGTGAGGATCAATAGTATAAGTTTCTAACAATAGAAAGTAAGTCATGATCTTTTGATGAATTGGGTATTAGATCTATAAGATGATGATACATCATGAGAGTAGTTGGAAAATGTGGATAATATTACTAACTAGTGAACCCCTTCAATAATATGAAAATGTCATGTTTAAATTTTTCATACTCTAAGGAATGTAGATCTATTCTTATATTGTTGCTTACTATTATATTTTATTTTGTACAATGCCTAAGAGAATCTTAGAACCAAGATTGTCCTCTAAAGTTGAAGGTGATGCTCCTGATAATAAAAGGCCACCTAGACCTACTCAGTTTGAATATAGAGGGAATGAGATGAATACTGCACAAATGCTAAAGGCTATCAATACTTTAGCTGGAGTAGTGGCACAACAGCGGTAGCAGATATGAGAGATGCAAGTGCTAAATATTAGACAAACACAAATGATGGGGGAGATTAAAGAGAGACCAGCCGAGGAAGTAGGTTTGGATCATTTCGTCAGAATGGTTAGTGAATTTAGACCAAAGGAAAACAATCCACTAGATGTTGAGCAGTGGATTGATGAAATTAAAAAGACTTTTGAAGCACTGGGAACAAACCCAAAGACAAGAAAGTGAAATATGTTATGTATTTACTAAGGGGCTCGACTTTTGAGTGATGGTCAAGTGCTTCCAAACTTACTGTGGGAGTGATTAAATGAAGTAGGCTTAAGGAAATGTTGTTGAGCAGTATTTCTTAAGCACTATTAAGAGAGAATGTAGGCAGCATATTATAGCTACTATCATAGGAAAAGGTCTATAGATGATTATGAGACAAAACTCAATCATTTGATGAAATTCATGCCACTACATTCAAAGCTGATAAGAAGCCAATGGC
Organism: Laguncularia racemosa; assembly: GCA_037954665.1. Classification (NCBI taxonomy): domain Eukaryota; kingdom Viridiplantae; phylum Streptophyta; class Magnoliopsida; order Myrtales; family Combretaceae; genus Laguncularia; species Laguncularia racemosa. Next base: position 4,612 of record JBBMOL010002145.1, on the reverse strand, counting down.
TCATCCATTTGTATTGGGATTGGAGCCCACACTATAGCATGAAGTGGTTGCTTTTCAACCAAAACCTACCCAGAAGTTGTAAAAAGGCACAACTATTAGAACAGAGTCACAAAAGAACTAATGAAATGAGGACTTTGGGAACAAGAATGGTGTTGAGGAAAAGACCTATTTAAAGTGTTATGACTCAAGTGAAGGGCAAAAGACCTCACATGGTGCAGACCATACCTATGGTCATTGTAGCACCTTCCACTCAAGCAAGAATATTGTATGTAGGATAGGATAATAGGTGTAGAAGATATTATGGGCCACACGAGCTGAACAAATGCAAATCGCTAGAGGGTACCTATTTTTCATGTGAAAAGACAGGACACAACAACAAAACTTGTTAAGAGAGGTCAATTTCACTTACATTCTGCTTCTCTTGCAATAGAGGAGTCATAGAATGGTAGACTACCTAGATAACAAAAGAAAAAATTGTCTAACCAACACCAGCAGTAAGAAATTAGGCTAGAAATAATAGTGGTAAGCCTCAACAAGCAAAACCAAGACAAAGAGCCCCAGCATAAGTATTCACATTACAAGGGCGGGACACTCCAGATACAAAGACTTTGGTAAATACATTATTAGTAAATTTTACTAAAGTATATGCATCACATTCATGTATATCTTATGCATTTAGAAGTAAATATGATGTATATACTAAAGTACTAAATGTTGTATTGAGTTTGAGTACCCCTATAGGTGTGAGTAAGGAATTGAATAAAATATGTAAAAAGGTCTATCTAGAGGTGCAGGGTGGGACATTGATTACAGACCTTCTGGTGTTATACATGATAGATTTTGATGTATTTTAGGAATGGATTGGTTAATTAGATATTATAACAATAGATTTTTAATGATATAACCATTCATTTCAACACACCAGAAGGAGAATAATTTAGTTTTAAATTGAAAACATATAGACCAATAGGATTGCTCACTTACAAACTATGGGGTAAAAGCATGATGGCTTTAGTAACAGTTGAGGTTGCAAAGGTGATGAGAATTGAGAATGTAAGGGTAGTGAAGGAGTTTGTAGGAGTATTTCCTAATTAACTATCAGGTTTGCCTCCTATAAGGGAGATTGAATTCAGTATAGATGTAGTGCTAGGTACGGCTCCTATATTAAAGCTATATACCATTTGGCAAACCTATAGAACTGAAAGAATTGAAGGATCAGATACAAGAACTGCTGGATAAGAAGTTTTAGACCAAGTGTCTCACCTTATGTGCACTGGTGTTATTTATAAAGAAAAAAGATAATAGCATGTAGTTATGTTATAGACTATTGGGAGTTAAATAAGGTTACAATTAAAAATAAATACCCTCTCCAAGGATTGATGAACTATTTGATCAGTTGCAAGGGCTCAAGTTTTTTAAAAATAAACTTGAGATCTAGGTACTACCAATTGAGAATAAACAAAGAAGACATCTAAAAGACCACTTTTTGAACTAGGTATAGGCATTATGAATTCTAAGTAATGTCATTTTGACTTACAAATGCACCAGTAACCTTCATGGATTTAATGAATCGAATGTTCATGGAATATGTGGATAAGTTGTCGTCATGCTCATAGATGACATCTTAATATACTCCAAAAGTGAAGGAGATCACGATTAGCACTTAAGGATAGTATTAAGCAAACTACAAACAGAAAAGTTATATGTCAAGTTTAAAAAGTGTGCATTCTGGCTGAAGGAAGTAACTTTTTGGGACATGTGATTAGTAAGGATAGATTATCTATAAATCCTAAAAAGATAAGAGATGTAAATGAATGTCCTAAGCTAAAGACTATAAAAGAAATTAAAAGCTTCTCAAGGTTAGCAGGATACTACAATTGGGTTTTAGAAGAATTCTCCAAATTGGCAACCCCTTTGACCCAAGTTGACTAAAAAGGGGTAAATTTTGTATGGAAATGACTGATGTGAAGCAAGCTTCATGACATTGAAGGAGAGGTTAACTTCTACACCGGTACTTGCACTACCAGTCAATGGTGAAGAATTTATGGTGTATAGTGATGCTTCAATTCAAAGGCTCATGTGTATGCTGATGTAGAATGATAGGGAAATTTAAACATACGCATCTAGACAATTAAAGCCCTATGAGAATAATTACCTAACACATGATCTGGAATTAGCACCCATGGTATTTGCACTTAAATTGTAGAGGCACTACTTATATGGGGGGGAAGTGAAGATTATTCATAGATCACAAAAGCCTTAAGTACCTTCTACCTAAAAGGAGTGAATATGAGGTAGGACACTGGCTAGAACTAATAAAGACTAACTTAGACATTCAGTACCTTCCGGTGAAAGCAAACATAGTAGCTAATGCACTCAGAAAGAAAGAATCATGGCAATCCGATAGTGTTGATCACAACTCAAAAAGAAAATTTTGGAAGATATATAGAAACTAGATCTAAAGATTTTGACTTGGGAAATTTAGAGCTAGACTTGCCAACTTACAATATAGCCAGTTTTAAATTTGACAGAATAAAGCTGCAAAAGTTGAAGATTGGGGATATAAGAGTTTAAAGAAAAGAATGGAAGAGGAATGAGGTATAAAAATTTAATGAAGATGAATAAGGGGTGTTAGGGTATGGTCTCAAGTTATGGAAACCAAGTGTAGATGAGCTAAAAAAAGAAATATTGAAAGGCACACATTCTGGGTACTCCATATCCCCTGGAAGTCCCAAAGATGTATAAAGATCTGAAAAAACCATTACTAGTGGGGGAATATGAAGAGAGACGTTATTGATTATATATCTAAGTGCCTGACATGCTAACAAATTGAGATTAAACATTAGGGGCCCTACTAGCTTTGTTACAACCTTTACCTATACTAGAGTGGAAATGGGAACAAATGACCATTGACTTCATTACGCATTACCTAGATCGTGACAAAATTAGACATAGTATAGGTAAATTGTGGACCAACTTACAAAATCGACACACATCATAATGATAGGTACTAGGTACAAACTAGAGAGTTGGCAAAAAATTTACATCAAAGAAATTAAAGGTTACATGAGGTACTAGTCTCCATTATGTCAGATAGAGATACCAGTTTTGTAGATAGTTTTGGAAATTTAGTCTACATAGGGCTCTAGGGACAAAGCTACAATTAGTACAACTTTTCACCTAAAAACGAAAATGGTCAATTAGAGTAAAAATTTAGATATTGGAGGGCATGTTGAGGGTAAGTGCATTAGACCTTGGTGGAAATTGGGATGAACACCTACCCTTAGTGGTGTTCACCTACAAACAACAGTTATCAAGCTACTATCTACATAGCGCAATGTAAGGCATTTTATGAAGAAAGTGTCAATAGCCTTTACATTGGAATGAGGTGGGTAAAAATAGGTGTTGGGACCTAATCTAGTACAAGAGGTTGTAAATAAACTAAAGTTGATTAGGCAAAAAAATATAATAACCCCCAAAGCCATCAAAAGTCATATGCAAACAAGAGGAGACACCCATGAAGTTCCAAGTGGGAGACCATGTGTTGTTGAATATTCACCTACGAAGGGAGTGGTAAGGTTTGGGAGTGAGGGGAAAATTGAACCCCAAATATATGGGACCCTTCAAAATTCTCGAGAGGATTAGGCAAGTGGCATATAAACTAGCATTGCCACCCAAATTTAGTTAGGGTAAATAATGTATTCCACATCTCTATGCTAAGAAAAATGCACTAACCAAGACCAAATCACTACACTAGAATCTTGCAAGTGCTGCCAAATCTCACAACAATAAAGAGAACTATCAAGATTGTGGATTTCTAAAGAGCAGAATTGAGAAGATAAGTTTTTAGGCATATCAAGGTACAATGGGAGCAATCAAAAAGAAAGAGAAGTAACGTGAGAATTAGAAGAGGAGATGAGAACAAGATACCTAGAATCTTCAATATTTCAAGTAATTTTTAAGGATGAAAATTTTTTTAAGGGGGGGAGAATGTAATTACTCATAAATTAGTTTATATATTTGTCTGTGTATTTCTTATTAATATAATATGTGTGGTTGTGTGTGTGTGTATTTTATATATATATTAGCTAAGGATAAGACAGGGAATAAGACAAAAGGGGAAAGGGAATAAGCGAGTCTTTTTATAGCTAAGTATATACACCCTTTTAACCTAAGGTTAACACTTTTCTCCATTTGCTACAAAAGCATAATCCCCTTTCATAGAAAAAACATCTCAAGGAAAATCTGAGCATTCTAAACAAAGCTAGTGGTGATTGAATCTATCTGCCAAAAATTGAACAAGGAGCAAGATGAAACAAGCATAGGAACAAACAATCCAAGCATCTCAATCACAATCCAAGTCAAGTAAGTGTACATACTCATGTAAAATTTATTAGAAATTACCTATTATATGGATAAATTAGAAACAAAATGTAAGAATTTGACCTGGGGTCAAATTTTTTGGAGGAGGAAATGGATTGTGGGGATGAATCATGACCTACATTGCTAGATACACACTTGTGTACTGCCCATGCTAAAATTTAAAGTGTACAATAAGGTATATGGTCACAAGCATGCTTGGTAATGGCCATGTTGAGTTTTGGGTTTCAGA